>OX422222.1:138383304-138615804 GCA_949130495.1 Sambucus nigra | reverse complement strand
TAAGTAGTTTAACATTAGAGCCAACACCTTAAATCAAATCCAAATCGCCACCATCCACCACGTACCAACTCCCACCTCCTCCACCACCTCTGCACACACATATATGGGTTCATTGAACACCATTATTTATAAGGATCTGTGAAAAGAATTATAAAAACCCAAATGAATATCCATAACCGTGTCCAAAAATCATAAAATTCTATTTAAAAACCCAGTCTGAAAAAGTGGTTTGCAAACGAAATATGAAAAAGACTGACATATATACACAAACACAAGTCTGAAAAAATGATGAGTTCGAAGATCGGCTACGACAGTTGAAGTGTAGAGATGATAGAAGACATAATAAGACGGTTACAACAAAGTCGACGGTGACAGAGCCATTTCAAATAGAAGGGTGGTGGAAGAAAAAATTGGATATGGATGGTGGGTTTGATTCCCATTTCACATGTTGTTTTATGGTCTGTCAGTTTAGATCTGGATGTAGCTAGTGTGCTTCTTTAGTTGCATATGTAATATATAATTATATATTTTTTTCAATAAGGGTGTGTATCAATGATCCCAAACTTAAGGGCTAATTTGATATTTTCCACCAAAAAACCTTTAACTTCCGCAATAAACCAAACTAATTAATACATATAAAAATAAGACAAAATATGCTTGAATTTTGGGCATATGAAATTACGTTAGTAAGATATTCGGATGAAGAGGCCCAATATCCGATGGTTTTATAAGTTATCTCATTTGTTAATTAACTATTTTTTGTTCTTTGTAGTTATACCTGGTTTTAAACCGGGTATCTTCATCATCATCAAGGGTTTAAGGAAAAAAATCATTACATATATTTTGTAGAGAGAGAAAGGGGGGTTACGGGGAGTGAAAAATAGAAACGCGTTTATTGAATTTTGTAAATGGGTGTTGCAGATGAGCAAGAGGAAGCAGGTGTATGCTTACGCTTACGGACATAGGTGTTTGCGTGTGGGGTTGATCTTACCCCTTGTTTCATATTTCTTCCCACAAAGCAAATGGATCCACGTGCCTATGACCGTCTACTTTCTATGTTAACCTTAAGCTTCACAATTTTTCATATACCACTCTAAGTACTTCTAGTAGCTCCAATTATTCTATTCATATTGGTTGTCACATGTGCATGCATCTACTTCACCCATTTGCAAGAAGGAATCATTTGTAAATTTCAGCTTGTCGCCCATTTTAGGGTAAATTTCAGGAATATAGAATAGGTATATGTTTGAAGAACCTTATAATATTTATGGTGATTTATTTGTATAGGTTAATGTGATTATTTAAAATATAAATATGGTGATTTCCATTATTTGTTTGATTAAATGATATTTCCTTGGGTTTATATCTAACATAGGTAGAGATATCTTGATATATACAAATTATTGCATTTGCATTTGTCCAAAAAATTCTCGATTGTTTTGTTTTTTATTTCCATATGCGTGCCCCATTGATGTTAAAAATAAGATTTTAAATATTATGACATTCTCCCTTTAAATTTTAACTAAATAAGCATACAAGATCATTATTATTTTCTATTATATGGAATAATATTATTTGTAAATTTAAAGACTTATTTCTCACTTATATATCATTGCAAATCACTCAGGTTCACCATTTTATTTAATAATTTCCTACAATGAATATAGTAAAAAATCTTGCGCATTACGCGAGTTGCATGCTAGTTAATTTCTAAAATGACATTGACTCGTTGGAATAACTTGGATAGTTGGATTTGCCAAATAAGTGCATTCACTGCCACCAATTGTAAACATAAGTTGGACTGAGAGTAACCTGTTTTATGATATAGATGTAAAAGTCCTTCAAAGTAATCAATATATACATAATATGTGACATGTTACATTGTACATATGTATAACACATGTATACATAACAATTTTATTTTTCATTATTAATACCATTAGTACTCACATTTCATCCTCTGAAGTCATACCTTATTCATATGTGTAGTATATCTAGTATGTTGGGAGGACAACGTTACAGTCTCTAGCAATCGTTGTGATGTTGTTAGAATTAATGTAGGCCCCGTTTGGTTGTCCAAATATTGCAAATTGATTCATTACTAAATTGGTCAATTTATAAATTGATCCATTAATGTTTGGTTTCATTAATGAAATGATTCATTAATTGTCCCATTTTAGTTCATGTTTAAAATTTTAAATTAGATCATTTCACAAAAAACGTGAAATGCATTCATTTGAGATAGGAGTCACATAAAGTACATGCTTTTCACTCTCTTTTCCTTCCTTCCTTCCTTCCTTCCCTCCCTTCCTCCCTCCCCCTTACTCTTAATTTGTTTTTATCTTTTTTTTTCCTCATAAAACCTTAACATCAATTTCAGATTACCAAACATTGCATAAAATTGGATTTAAACTCATTTCAAATTCACTCATTTAAAATTCAACAATTCACAATAAACCATTTACATAATCAAACAATTTGCGCAACCAAACACGGTCGTAGGGAACGATATGTGGGTTCGTGAAGTACCCACGGAGGCAGGGTATCTGCTGCCTTAGGTTTCAGCAACATTCAGCCAATGGCGGTTGTGCTGATGTGGCAGCTCTCGCACACGGGATAACCTCCGTGAGACAACAATTCACAAGGAGGATTGGAATTCTTATACTATACAGAGGGACCGCATTGGAAAAAGGTTTTCATCATGTCCGAAACCCAAAACAACTTACCAATCTTCATCTAGTCTGAAGCCAAAAAAAACTTATCTACAAGGAAGAAAATCTAAAATAACACTAATTCAATAAATACATCTTAAATATAAATGTTAGTGACATATAATATGAACAAAAGCCAAAAAAAACTTATCTACAAGGAAGAAAATAAAAAATAACACTAATACAATATATAAATCTTAAATATAAATGTTAGTGACATATAATATGAACAAAAGCTACAATCTTATCGCCACTTGTAATTAACAGTTTATAGTTTAGGTGTTAAATTGCTAAAATGGAAAGCAAAAAAAAAGACATACAAATAGTTTAGGTGCCACCAGCAATGAAAACGTTAAAATCATCATGATTGCTAACAAGATATATTGAGGACATAGTTTATATATTATGTTTTAATGGATGTCATTCTACTTGTTAAGACCTATGTTGTATTTTACGACATAGATCTTATAATGGTTTTAAATTATTTAATCAATTCGAATTACTGGTTTAAGCTTATATTTTTAGGTTTAAAGGAATAATTTTGTATTTGGGTTTGTTTATTTCTATTTTCATGGTTTTTATTCAACTAAGATTTTATATTCTTTAGGGTTTATGGGGCCATTATGAAATATGTGATATTTGAATATTAGTAAGAGATGCAATTATGGTGGTGTTTTTTTTCCAAAAAAAAAGTGGAAGAATGAATTCTATTATTTATTGGATTTCAACATAGCGCAAATATCAACAATTCTTTCTGTTTCACAAAAGAATTTTCAACTCACAAAATCCATATAATAAAAAATATATATTGACAATTTTTTTTGTCCTACTCTAATAAATTGAGTTGCCTAATCTTAAGTCGACTTATAACATTCTCCCGTTAATACTGACAATAGAATCTTTAAATTTTGGGTTTACTATTTTTTGTGTTATAATAGTTTTAAACCCGCACGATGCGTGGGCAAGACACAATGTGCGGAAGATAAGTAATAAGAACAAACATGGATAAAAAATTTAGATCAATTAGATATTTTTTACCACGAGATTTGAAACATTATTCAAACAATACATGAATAATATGAAGTTAAGAAAGAGGACCCGGTTTATATATCCTTTTGTCTCTATTTAGTTATAACTTGTGCTAACAAAATATTTTCCAGAACACTATGAATTACTATCGGGAAAAAATGACGATAGATACCAATGCCCAAGGTACATAAAAGAGAAAAATATGTATATCACTATTTTAAAAATTATATATATTAATAAATACCCTCACGAAAAATTTACAATCTCACCCAAAAAAAATAAACATATGGAAACAAATAAATGTCTACAATAAAAAGAATAAAAGGGAAAAAATGACCCATGATGAAAACTTATCCTTAAGGTAACTCCATCCCCACCCTACAGCTTATTATTGACAGCATTAACACATCCATCACACTTCATATCCACCATAAACTCAGTAGTTGGGGCAACATCAAAATGTTATTTCTCCGTGAGAATAGTTTTTGATCGGACGTGGGAGGTTCCATGTGAAGGTGAAGATGAAGATGAAAAGAGGGACGTATGGGAAATTGCTTCTCTTAAAGTTTCTAAATTATTGGAATATTAAATGACAGGTTATATAGTTAATTAGAGAGAGAAATGAGTCATTTAAGAGAGGGTATTAAGAATCCAATGGTTGTAATGTGCTAACAAAACCTTTTTCAAAACACTATGGATTACTATCGAGAAAAAATGACGATACATAACAAAGTCGAAGGTACATAAAAGAAAAATATATGTATATTACTCTTATAAAAAATAAATATATGAATAAATACTCTCTCTAACAATTTACAATCTCACTAAGCATAAAATAAATATATGGGAACAAATAAATGTCTATAATAAAAAGAAAAAAAGAAAAAAATTGACTCGGTGAAAACATATCCTTATGGCTCCAGTCCACATTAATGTCTTCAACTCCATCCACATTCTGGAGCTTATTCTTGACAGTATCAACACATCCATAACACTTCATATCCACCATAAGACTCAGTAGTTGGAGCAACATGGTAATGGTATTTCTCTGTGGGAATAGTTTTTAATCGGGCGTGGGAGCTTCCATGTGAAGGTGAAGATGAAGATGAAGAGAAAGACGTGAGGCAAATTGTTGCTCGTATAGTCTCTACCTATTGGAATATAAAATGATGGGTTATGGAATTACTTTGAGAGAGGAGTCGTTTAAGAGATGGGTATTAAATGTCCTACAAATGTGTGCAAATAGAGTACCATGTGGACACTGTAATAACAAAGGGCAATTGAATGTTGTAAAACATTTTTTAATATTATGAAGATTAGGGGTATTGAGACCGACCAACATATATTAGGGGTAATGTAAAGAAATGATTTGCTCATATTTTTATTATATTTAAAAGATATACGATAATTTTTCATAAAATTATTCCTTATAATTGTTCAATACAAAAAATGCTCTTTTGTCATTTTAAAATACAAATGTTTTATTATTTCATTTTCTTGGACACACAATTTACTCCACCTAAATTACATTCATCTTTCATTCAATAAAAATATTTCTTATTTTATTTGTCCTTAATTAAAGTTGTTTACTTTTTCTAAAAATATCCTTTGTTCTTTTTATAAATGTATCGTCCATTTTTCTTAGGTTTTTACGATCTAGTCCATTTTCAGTCATTTCATTCATTTTGTTATCATTGACCTAATCAACGATTGGCAGCTTTTCCAATAAGTTAGGATCTTCTCTTTCTTCTTTCCACTTCTGTCAAACAGCTTCGTTCTCTCCAATAACCAAGATTCTAAAAAATGTGGGGCGTGCCTGAGGTGGGGAGGCCAAGCTTAAGCCTTAGAAGCCTGGCGGGCCTTAGGCGTAAAAAGGCGTGAAAATATGTTTAGGCCTTTTTAAATATATTTTAACTTTTTTAACAATAAGAAGGCTATTAAAAATACTAAAATCGTACATACCATAAAATATCTTTGAATATATGCAAACTAAAGTACTATTTTTTTAAATACTTATAGAAAAAAAAAAAAAAAAACGCGCATTTTTTTAACGAGAGGAAGAGAAGTTTGGGACACCATTTGTGTTTTGATTGTTTTGAATGAGACATTGGTCGAGTTTTTTAAAAAATATATTTAAAAGGCGATATCATTTCACTAAAGCATTTTTATTTTAAAAAAATACGCCTTAAGCCTTTTACCAAGAATAATGTGTAAAAATCTTAAGGCGGGGCGTTTCATCCATGCCACAAACCTCCACCTAGGCGCTCCCTTTAGAACACTACCAATAACTTAGGATTTTTTTTCTACTTTCCACTTTTTTCAACCAGCTTTGTTCTCTCCAAGAAAGAATGCATCAATTCATTCAAAGAAATCAATTCTTTCGGCTTCTGTTTAACCTAGATTTACCTTTGCATTAATTCGATCATTTGTAAGTTTATATATATGTTATCAAGAAATGTGTTGCATGTCGATCAATTAAAATTGTTGTATGTATTTGTTTTTGATTAATCAAATCATTATAATTGTGTAATTCATGTGTTGAATTAACTTGAATATTGAATGAATGATTTAAATGTGTGTTTTTATAATTTTCTTTTAATTTTATATGAATATATTTTGACTTTGTGTTATGATTTTGTGAAAGGTTGTGTATGTATATGTTTTGATTGTGTGCTCATGTGTGTGTACTGTAACACTCTGTATTTTTCAGTATTTATTATTTAATTAGTTCGGGTAATTTTAAATTACAAGTGTGTGGTAATTCAATTGAATTAATTATTAAGTGTTGATTAAAATATTAATCAGGAGAGTTAGTGGTTAATATTTATGAAATATAATTACTACGTGAATGGTTGGTTTTTAATTTTATGCCCTAGCGAGTGATAGTGATGTGGCGATATTTTATCTCCATCGGGAGTCGATATAGACTATTTGTAGTCGAGATAGGGATTTGTTGTAGAGTGACTCATATGGTAATTTCGAGGTCACGGTTGATTTCGGATAGGTCGAGACAGTCAGAATAAAGTATCCGGGATCGAACCCGCATGAGGTTGTTCGGTTCATTTGAGCTTGGCCCATAAGCCTAATTTTGGGATTAACAATATTAAACCAAAATTATAGAGTTAGTGGAAGCCACAACTCAAATTTAAAACCCTGAATCTAGAGAGAAGAAAAGAGGGAGAAAGTGAGGAGCTTTTGCGAGCTAATTTGAAGAGCGATTGAGTTGCTTGTGTTAAATTCATCATTTTCATCAAAGGAATTAGACTATGAATCTAATCATGCAAGTGGGTAAAATTTCTTTTGATTTAAATGGCCGAATTTCATATTCATATGAAATGGGTTTTTGATGAATTTAAGACCTTGTGCAGATTAAACACTAAATTGGTTATGACTTATCATGTATTGCTATTAGAATCAAACTCATGTTCGAAATCAATAAGTAAACTTCGTTTAAATGATGATGGTAAAATCAAATTGTGACAACCCACTCAAAATAATAACGGGTGGTCAGCCCTATACTACATTAAATCAGGTATCTCAGATGGCACAGTCTCAACATCAACTGACAATCCTAAATAATATAAGGCTAACTACCCAAAATCATTAAAAGCGAATTGTCAAAAATTTGAAACTTTTATTTAACAACAACAACAAAACCAATAATGCAATCACAACCAACGATACACATTTAACTATGATGGGTGATAAGTGCAAACTCCAAATATATAAAAGAGTGCAATACAATGTACAAATAAAATACCCGAATATGCTATCGGGTAACAGACAATACAAATCTGAGAAATGAAATATGAAAGTGTTAATCTACAACACTTTGAATACTAACTCAACATACAACTGAATCCTAATCTAGATATACAAAGATAGGAATCGACTAAAATCAAATGCCGCAACAGTCCGCTACTGCCACAGCTCCACGAATACTGGATGGATGAACATCAAGGGCGTCCTTGAGGAGGAACACCTAAAGAAATACAATATATACATGGAGGAGAAAATATAAACGGGTCAGAGCCCGAGTTGAAAACATTTTATAGCAAGTGTATTAAAATGCATAATAATTATAAATGCATTATTACATGATTTAATGGAATCATCCTCCCCATAAAAATCCATCTCACCTCTCAACTAGAGCGCGCACTTAACGTATGCACGTGGTCTCCAAACAAATGCCCAAATGTAAATTAGGCAATAAAATCTAGCTAGATCCCAAAATGAACATTCGATTAGGATTATCTAACTTATCTCGAAATCTACACTTGTCTAAATCCCATCTATAACATTACTTTATTTTTAAGAGTCATATTTCTCATTATATTTGTTCATTTATTGAATGTGTAAGGTTGTATAATCAACCACACCATCACAATACCTCAACATTCTCATTTACTAGAATTTCAAATATTCTAGTTATGCCCTCATTTGGCATGTAAACAGTATATATATTTATTATATATGAGTTATTATCAAGAGTTAAGGACTAAACTCCTCCCGATTCTTAACACGACACTGCGTTTCGTGCGTGGGACATTTCGCCGAGGCGAAATCCAAACAAGGACCCCCCCCCCCCGTTACACTACTCCTGACCGTATTGATCCTCGGGGCTCATTATGCCCTCAATGCATGATGCATGTAACCCAAATTATTATTATCCAATTTTAATTAATTAATATTCCCAATTCTCAACAGTACACGACGTTTCATGTGTGGGATGTCCCGTCGAAGCGAAATCCAAACAAGGAACCCCCCAGTTACACTACTCCTGGCACTGTCGATCCTCGGGATAGGTGATATATATATATATAATTATGAGCATTAAGGACTATCTTCTCCCCAATTTCCAACATTACACTACGGTTTGTGCGTGGTACGTCTCGCCGAGGCGGAATCCAAACAAGGAACCCCCCCGATACACTAGTTCTGGCAATCTTAGTCCTTGAGGTCCATAATGCCCTTGATACCCAAGTATAAGCACAATCAACAATAACCATCCAACCGATCTATAGCTCGAGGACGCAGGCTCACATGCTATCATCTTCCAGCTGCCCATACACGTAGCAAACTGGGGCCACCTGGTGGGGTTCAATGACACCCGTCTCGTGATCAACTCACACACACAACGTTCGGGAAGCGGTCATAGTTCCTAACCGGCAAGTGAGAACGTCACATACCCCCGACTTCTCACCCCGAAAAGAATGCATATATATATATATATATATCGCATAAATAATCACAATGGACGACTTTGACCTGGGGACTATCCACACCCTGCTCTTTGAGCCAGGATGCTCACCCTCAAAGCATGAAACTTCCCAATGATAGCGAGGAGGGGGTATGCTTCACTATATATATATATATATATATACCATCATATAAGGTATACCTGCCACATCATTTTTCATTTTCATTATACGCTCTTAGGCGCAATAGATTTAATGTCATTGTTTAGTATATCTCTCTCTCGATACCCTAATCGTCAATTCTCACAAATCTTCCCCACTTAGTATGAACTATACTATTTTTCACTTGAAGCTCACATGTCGCTTCAATTAATATTTCTCATCGTGTGAGATATCTCCCAAATCAATCATCAGTAAGAATATTTCTATATCCATATGCACATCAATTAGCATTTATGATTCTCCATCCATAATAGGGTACAATTCATTTTGTGAACCTTAAAAGTTATCCCATTTGGGATTGGATCCTAAGATCCGATATCTCTAAATTATTCTCATTCTTTCATATGAATGTTAATTATTAACTCTAACTAGAATCTCCAATTCAACGTGGGCTTCCCCACTTAGAATATAGCAAAATATCTAGTCGGTATTCCTCAAATTTAGTTAATGTGACTCCGATCATTTCTTATAAGGGAAACTCTCTAAAAGTCTCCAAAATATACTCCAATTAACTCCTATAGAGGTTCCCAATAGATAACATCGAACAAAACGGGATGAAATTCTCCTTAGAAAAATAATCACCCAAAAGCCCTGTTTTCGAATCGATTCGGGCCAATTCCAAATCGATTCGGCCCAGCGAATCGATTCGGCCAGGAAGGTGAATCGATTCGGGTCATCAGACCTGGGATTCTGTCTCAGGCCGAATCGATTCGGCTTGGGTCCGAATCGATTCGGTCACTCAGAATTGGGCACCTGCATATTTCCGAATCGATTCGGTAGGAGGCCGAATCGATTCGGCCCTTCAGAACTCTCGAAAATGGCTACTTTTTAAGTAAGTCAAAAATCCCAAAATTTGTTTTAATCATCTTCCAACCATTTTTATCCAACCCAATCACAAACATATCGTCAATATTCATCCTAGAATACATATAACTTAATTTCTATCCTCAAATCAAAGATCTACATATCAAATCTAAGATTTTACCCAAAGTTAGGTTTTGTTAAACTAAACCTAAAACCCAAAATATCAATCCACAAATCATGAAATAAATGGTACACAACAATTATTTAGCAAGTTTAATCACTTTCCTCGGGTTGGTAGAGTTTGAATCCACCTTGAGATCGCGTATTGACCGAAAATCTCCACTTTCTCTCTCTTTTCTCCTTCCTTTTTTTCTTCTTTCTTCTTCTCTCTTTCTTTCTTTATATTTCTCTTTATCTCTTTGGAGAAATGAATCTCCCGTAGGCTTTTAAGCCTATTCTCCCAAAATACACATCTTTAAATGATAATACACACTTTAAATGACCCGGTAACTTTAATTCGAGTCAAACGGTCCTAATATATTTTGGAACCCAAATAGACCCCAAGTACAGTCATTTCGACTTTCTCGACCCTTACGGAAATAATGGTACCCTCAGAATTTCCTTTTGACACACTTTCTAACGACTCCCAATTTTGACCTCAATTGCCAATTTAATTATTCTCCAAATAAAATAATATTTATTTCTCCCAAAACAAATAAATCACCGTCTCCAAGACCTCGGGTTATTACACAAATTTAGGAAGAGGATTGTTTAATTGTTGTTTAAACCCAATTCTTAAACTTTGGAATGATTATCGGAATCAATGATGTTTGGTGTTCCTATTATGATTAGAATTAATTTTAGTTGTGTTATAAACATTGGTTACACTTTGGTCAAAGTTTGGGATGAATCCATGGAGGTTTGAGTGAACAAAAATGAAGGAAAATGAGTTAGAGAAGAAGATGGTTTGCAAATATGGTATGACAAACCATGTCTATTTTGAGACTTTCCTGGCCGAACCAAGTCGGTTTACCTGATTGTCCAAAATATTGAATTTTAGATGTTTTTGTTTTGATTACGTGGGGGCCGACCTCGTATTTTTCTAATTTTTAAAATTAGTAATGAATTTGTTACGGAAGGGTGTCTAAGGCCTAAATCGTTAATGAGAAAACAAATTAGGATTATTTAGGGATGTCCGTAGGTGAGTGTAGGACTCTCGAAATTGTTAAGGAACATTATTTTTACCTTGGAATTAGATGGTAATGAATTCAGGGTATGAATTTAGGAGTGTTTAGGATTAACACCACTAGAAATATATGCACGGATTCGAATGGGAATATCGAATGAAATTAGGATAGGGGATGGATTGAGATGTGCTTAGTATCTTGAATAAAAATATGTTGTGATATATAAAAATGTAAGTTAATGCTTATGGAATTAAGAGTTGGGAAATAAAATCGGGTATTTTGGGCTAGTGATAAGGCTATTAGGCACGGGTTATCCGGACTTCTATGAAATATATGTAATTGGGTCTCGAGATATTTTTACGTATAATCGGGCCCACATGAGGGTGTTCGGGTCATTTGTGTT
This sequence comes from Sambucus nigra, assembly GCA_949130495.1. Taxonomy (NCBI): domain Eukaryota; kingdom Viridiplantae; phylum Streptophyta; class Magnoliopsida; order Dipsacales; family Adoxaceae; genus Sambucus; species Sambucus nigra. The sequence continues at coordinate 138,604,250 of OX422222.1, read as the reverse complement.
GGGCCCATAAGCCTAATTTCAGAATTTACAATATTAAACCTAAATTATATAGTCAGTGTCATCCATAACTCAAATTAAAAAACCCTAAATCTGGAGAGAAGAAAAGAGGGATAAAGTGATGAGCTTTGGAGAGCCAATTTCATGAGGGATTGAGGTGCTTGTGTCAAATTCATCCTCTTCGTCAAATTAATCAGACTCTACGAATCTAATCAGGCAAGTGGTGAAACTTGATTTTTATTTAAATGATATAATTTCATATTCATATTATAGTATGTATTGAGAAATCAGTTTTGGGGGAGGGTTGTCATATGAAATGCGTTTTTGATGAATTTAACACCTTGTGTAGATTAAACACTAAATGGATGATGAGTTATCATGTATTTCTATTAGAATCAAAATTATGTTTGAAATCCAGAAGTAAACTTAGTTTAAATGATGATGATAAAAACGAATGTAGGAAGATGATTACTTAATTGTTATTTAAACCCAATTCGTAAACTTTGGAATTATAATCGAAATAAATGATGTTTGGGGCTGTTATTATGATTAGAATTGGTTTTAGTCGTGTTATAAACATCGGGTACACTTTGGTTGATTTTGGAATGAATCCATGGAGGTTTGAGTGAGAAAAAATAGAGGAAAAATGAGTTAGAGAAGAAGATTGTTCGCATATATGATATGGAAAATCGACTCAGTTTTGAGTATTTCCTGGCCAAAGTGGTTTGTTTTACCTGCTTGTCGAAAATATGGAATTATAGATCTATTCGTTAAGATCGCGTGCCCCCCGAACTCGTATTTATTATATAAATACTATGAAAGTTATACGATTAAAAAGGAGGTTTCCTATATAACTAGTGTGAACGTTATATGACTTAAAACAGTTGAACTGATTAATAAGTTAATGAGTAGATAGCATAATAATCAAAGTAAGAATACTTGGGTTAGAGTAGTGCAACAGAAAGAGGTGTAATAAGCCTAGTTAGCTAGGGTAGCGTAGCAAGTGAGGTTAAAAGGAAAGCGTTAGGTGTGCACATTAGATGAAGGGTGAGTTATACCTCAAGAGAGTGAGAAACTAGCTTAAATACTAAAAGTGTGCATGTATATTTAATTAATTGTAATTTAAATCCTTGCTAAATATTTTCAAAATATTTTACTTGGGCTCTGACTCATTTCAAAAATCTTTTTTAAAACACATAGGTGTCCAGACATAGGGACGCTCAACTTGAGGATTCTATCTAGGGATGCATAGCTGCAACTCGTGTGGAAGTTGCATGACTTTTCTATAGACACTTTGTTAATTTATTCCTAGTGTAGGAACTCTATTTTGTATTCATTTAGGCATGTCACCCTAAGATTTAGTATTTCAGTTTTATTCATTAGACCTTGTGTATCGACTTTATTGTTTTCGTTTATCATTGGACCGATTGTTAATTCGGTCTTCTTTATTCATATTATTTATCTGTGTTTGATTCAGTTTTTAGTTTTTGGGGATTATTTAATTATTATTTATTTTCGCGTATTGTTAATTAATGTAAGATAAAATTTGGCACCGGTATATTTAATTACTAGGTGGTTAGTAACATTAAATGCTTTCAATAGTGATGCTAAGAATGAACCATATGAGACCAACGTTTTATTTTAGTAGAGGGATGGACACCCGATATTTTAATAGGCAGGGTGTCACAGATGGTATCAGAGCATCAGTTTCTAGTGTTTATAGGATCTGTGAAGCATCTTATGTTTCAGCGTAGCATTTTTTTTAGATAGAGCCCTGTTATAGGATTGTTGTATTCCTCTACATATGCGACTTACGTTCTCCTGGTAATAGGTATAGTTGATGAGATTCATATTAGAGTTCAATTGGGCTTCAAACACCAAACAATTTTAGACGACTAGCGAGGGTCGTTAGAAGGACTGCAGGGGGAGAGTCTCAACAGAAGCCATGAAATATTCGAAAATCGGTGAACAAGATAGAATTCACCATAATTATTTTTCAGGTAAATGACATTGGAATAATCACTAGAGCGCATTAGTTTCCCTAACCAGTGTCATAGAAATCGGGGGTGCAAATTCATACTCACCTAGCGTTGTCACTAAAAAGGGGGACGTCGTAGTAACTCTTCTGAAGAGCCATCTGTAAGGATTCGGGGAAGAGAAAGAGTGCACTACACCAAAATGGCCAAAATGTCACCTTTCAGCCGGTCACCCTTGTCATGGACATTGACCGTGACAAGAATCTCGCATTTTGTGTCACGGTCATTGACCGTGACAAGACCGTGCCAAAGTGTTGTCACGGTCAAGGACCTTGACACGACCGTGACAATATCTTCAGTAAAAAAAGCCCTAGACTCTTTTTTTTCCCACCGTTTTTGGTTTCCCTCTTTCTCTCTCTCTACAAGCGATTTCAGCGTTCTCTCTCTCTCTCTAAGGTAAATTTTTTCCCCCTTCTCTTTCATTTCTATATGTGTGTGTATGTGTGTATATATATGTGTGTATATGTATGTGTGTATATATATGTGTGTATATGTATGTGTATGTGTGTGTATATGTGTGTGTATATATATGTGTGTATGTGTATATGTGTGTGTATATGTGTGTGGTGGTGTGTGGTGGGGGAGGGGGGAGGGGGTGGGGGTGGGGTGGGGGGAGGGGGTGGGGTGGTAGGGGGTGTACGTGTACGTGTGCATGTGTGTGGTGGGATGGGGGGAGGGGGTGGTGGTGGTGGCAGGGATGGGGGTGGGTGGTGGGTAGGGGGCTGCGTGTGTGTCTATGTGTGTGTGCGCGTAGTGTCCCTTGTAAAAAATTGATTGATTATTAATTTTTTTAGTAAATTAATATATGATTGCCCCTTATTGTAAATTAGTAAATTAATATATACTATATATAATTATTAGTAATTGAATTTGAATATACACATTTGTTGTAGACATTGTTGTTGGATTATTTTGTTTAGTAAATGTTGGGTTGGTTAGTTTTAAAAGTGGCATGACCACTGGATTATTGTTTATATGGGGGTGGGATTTTTCAACTTTTGAATAATTAAATTTTAATATAAATAAGACATAATTAAATGAATATACTATATATAATTATTAATAATTGAATTTTAATATAAATAAGACATAATAAAATGAAACATAGTATATATAATTATTAATCATTATTGGATTATTGTGTGTGTGGTGGGGGGGCAGGGGGTGGTGTGTGGTGTGTGTACGTGTACGTTTACGTGTGCGCGTGTGTGGTGGGGGTGGGGTGAGAGGGGGGAGGGGGTGGGGGCAGGGATGGGTGGTGTACGTGTACGTGTGCGTGTGTGTGGTGGGGGTGGGGTGAGGGGGTGGGGGCAGGGATGGGGGGTAGGGGTGGGGGTGGGGTAGGGGTAGGGGTGGGGGGCTACGTGTGTGTCTATGTGTACTAATAACTTTTTTTTTTATCTCTACTAATAACTTTTTTTACAGCAAATGTCTCCTTCAGGTATTAAGGCGAGGATGATGATGCTGGTTATGATGATGTCGTCTGGGCTCGGTGGTAGCGGAGGCCAGGAGGGCTCCTCGGCCCCTAGACTCCCCAAATATGGAAAATTTGGGATTACCATCGAGAACAAGTCGGAGCTATTAGCGAGATCCCCGCTATTAGCGAGATCCCTCGAGCTGCTAAAGACGGTCATCGGCCCGAGGTTTACGAGTTGGAAGGAGGTGCTATATGAGCTCAAGTTAGCTGTTTGGGCGACACTACAGGTAATATATTTATATTTATATGAATATTTCAATTTCAATTTCGATTTCGATTTCAATTTCATTTTATATTTATATTTTTATTTATTCGCAACTAACATTGTATTTGTTGGACAGGAACAATTCAACTTGGATCCAAAGATACGCGATTTCGTCTTGGAGATGTTGAGGGAGAAACACAAGACGTGGAAGAAAAATATGCGGACACGGTACTTTGGGAAAATACAAGAGTCCATTATCCAATGGCGTGGATCCATCCCACCCAAGGAGCCGATCTCATTGGCACAATGGCAAAAGTTCATTGACAATGAGATCGAGGATCGACAATTGGCATCTCGCCAATCGAGGAGGGAAAATCGGGCAAAAAAATGGACGTGCACTACTCCGGCCGGACGTCTTACGCCGAGGTGGAGCATAGGATGAAGGTAAGATTTAATTTTTCTATAACTACAGAAATATATTATTCTTCATTATTTTACTTTGCGGGGCCGATACTAATTTTACTTTATTTTATTTCAGGGGGTAGGGAGTGTCCCAGGGGGTAAGCCACATAGGCTCGATACTTATGTGGCTCTTCGGACGAAGAAGGGGAAGGACAAGGAGGTGTCCCCGAGTGTCGCGGCCACGATTGTAAGTAATCTGACAGTTTAATTTTTGTTAATTACGTTATAATTTTTTAGTTTACTTATTTTATTAATCATGTGCTTTTTGTCATTTAGGCAAAGCTTAAGGAAGTGCATGAGTCGTAGTCCGATGCCGACAAGGCGTCTTTGTTCACAGATGCACTCAACTAAGTGCTTGGCTCTGATCGCACGGGGAGGATAAGGGGTGAGCTCGCGGGTGGCCAAATCTAGGATCATCGGATTGGAGACGAGCGACACCGGGTTGGCTCAAACGGTGGATTCACATGACGCGAAGCTGTCCCATTTGGAGGCGACGGTTCAAGATATGTACTCATTCATGAAGCGTACGTTTGGCGGATACCGTAAGGGGAAAGGGAAGGAGAAGGTGGTGGAGGAGGAGGAGGTGCGGGAGAATGAGGCGCAGGATGACGAGGATGTGAACCTCGCTGCTTCATCACCGACACGTGCGAACTTCGATGATCCACTTCCTTATTTGGCTCCCTTCCCGAAATCGATGTCGACAATTGGTTGGCCGAACATGTTCATATTGGACGTATTTGATGTCCAATGGATAGGGCGGGGGTTGAGGGACCTGAATATCATCCAGGGTGGAATAGTTCATGAATGTGCGCTTCAAGAGATCGAGTCCAAAGTGCTTGTCACGCATGTGATACCCGAGAAGGAGAACTCCCTATTGTGGTTGCGCGAACAATGCAGCACGATGTATATTAGTGGGTGTGTCAATTCGTATATCATGTGGCCTACTCACCTCCTCACATTTACCCCAGACATGTAGTGACATTATTTTTAAGTTGGTACATTTGAATTATATTTGGATTATATCGTCATGTATATTGTTTCTATTTTGAATATATATTTGCATTATCTTTAGTTTATTTGGATATATGATATTTTAACAGGTACAACGTTGCTATAACAGGTACAAATATACTGTTGGATAGTGGCAGTGGCCATACTGCCTAGCAGATTTTTTTAAATTCTGCCCAGAATCGTCACGGTCATTGATCGTGACAATTTTTTAAAAAGGGTCAAGGCTTTGTCACGGTTATTAACCGTGACGAAACGTGTCACGGTAATGGACCATGACACGACCGTGAAAATTCTAAGGCCCTTTTCACGGTCAATGATCGTGACACATCCGTGATAAAAAAAGTTGTCTCGCCTCGAATTGTCACGGTCATTGACCTTGACAAGTTGAACATGTCAAGGTCAATGACCGTGACAATTAGGCAAATTTGGTGTAGTGGTCTAATGGGTCAATGGAAGGAGATAATCCAAAGGCAATTATGTAGGGGTGGTGGCACCCAAGATTAAATTTCGAATGAAAATTTGTCTCTTAGGAGCGACGTTGTTAACACACCCCAAACCAGTTACTTATAATTAAGTTTCAAAGTCAAAATGAGTAAAATCATAATTACATTAACCAAACCATAAACACGAGTATCCTTTTTTTTTCAGTTATTAACATGAATCAATAAAACCATAAACACGAGTATCCATTTTTTCAGTTATTAAAATGAATCAATAAAACTAAAATCCTTTCAAAATTTTAAGGTAATTATGCTTATTCAAATTTACAGAAAAGATAAGTAGGCTTAAATTACCCAATTTATGTTTGACCAAAACATGGTTTTATGCATCCCTTGCTAACCCCACCGACCTCCTAGATTTGGCAGTGATATCATAACACCCGAAAAATATAAACATAAGAACCAAGAGCAAAATAGCTCAGCAAATGCGTCACTACTACAATATTGCATAAAATTAAATGCAATAAATCATATCACCGTGATGATACATGCATACTTATCCGTCCCACTCATAAAGAATTACCAATTATATTCTTATTTGACCCATTCATAAAGAATGACAAATTATATACTTATCCGTCTCATTCATAAAGAATGGCCAATTATATACTTATCCGGCTCATTCATAAAGAATGAACAAATTATCAGAATCATGATTCACATATCCTGTCTGCAATAGACAATTATCCCCCATTCCTGGTCGAGGATTAACCCCTTGTCTTTAATAGATAAATCTCCTCCATTCTGGGCTGAGGAGTTACCTCCCATTTCGGTAAATCGAAATGAACAAATTCATATTCAATATTATTCTGATCATATCCATAACCATGTATAATACATCTCACCAATAAGTGATATTCATATCATATCCATAACCATGTATAATACATCTTACCAGTGAGTGATATTCAGATCTTATCCATAACCATGTATAATACATCTCTTTCTAGTGAGTACACTCACCTTGGCCACTTCATGTGTTTTTCTCTTACCTTTGTCTACCACTTGTTCAACCAGTTATTCATATCTTTCAAATCTAAATTCTTATAGTATTAGTATCATCATAAGGATATTAACAATCCAAATAATAACCTAAACTTAACACAATTCATAAGCATCATATAATCCCATTGAAATCATATATCAAAATGAAGCCCAATCTATCTTCGTGGTAAGATAGTTACCATACCCAAATCATAGGCCAAAGATATTTTAATTTCTTATTATTGGTTTCATCCTTAACACATTAGGTTCCTAATCCAAAATACGACATATCATTTCAAGTTTCCTAGAGCAAGATATGCCCATTTTTTGGCTACAAAGCAAATCTGCCCTATAGGCTCCTCTATCGTTCAGTCAACTTCCAGAAATTTTCATAATTTTTCTGTATCATAAATTTCTATGGTATTTCTCCCAATATCAATAAACATAATGAAAAATAAAAATTTAAAGTTTCATAATTTTAACATTCATTTTCTATGTCAAGCACAATATTGAACACATGGTGTCCATACTTACATTTTTGGGGCAGATTTTATCCCGGAATTTCAAACTATCACCAAAGATTCATTTATTCATATTATCACATAAGTTTTTGATATTTTATACATATATAAGTATATTTTCATCTCAAAGTTGAATTATTCAATTCTAATAAATATACAAAATGATTTAGAAGTTTGAATACACAAGGTTTCCAATCGAAGCAATATACATGATTTACACGTTCAACTTTGCCTAAACTCGTATCTATCCATAAGTATATCTCAAAACATAGTTGTTTAGTAAAAAAAATATCATATATATCATTTCAATTAATAATTCCAAAAATACAACAAGATTTACGGGTAGAATTACCTTAGGGACTTTTACGTAATTTCTACGAATTTTTCTCCTCATTTTTTTCTTCCAGGACATCCCGATTCTCTTTCCTTAGTCTAGAACTCTTCCATGGATGCAATATGATTAAGTAGAAAATTATTTCAAGGGTTATAAGTAGGCATAAGGGCAGTCCCCTTGGTCCAATCAAAATATAATATGTGGCGCCATATAAGACAAAATATCATTTAAGGCTAAATGACTACTTTACCCCTTGTTCGTAAAAACACTATATCATCTCACTCAAATGTCTGTTTGATGCACCATTTATTGTGTTAAAAACCTAACTCACATATATACAACTATATAGTGTTCACCTCAAGTCAATTGTTATATTATAATGGTCAAAACAAGTCTCCAACTCGAATATTCCTACAGAAAACTTCAAAAATTTGTGTTTGTAACTAATTCGATATCTCACGAGTTACGAAGGTAGGATTAGACTAAACATAATAACTTAACATTACATACACCAATAACACATTATCCCCATACCATAAGTTAATCATGATTTTAACATGATTTATCATAATTATATCCGGGTTATCACAAATTTCCCTCCTTAGAAAATTTCATCCTCGAAATTTAGTATGAATTTCACTTACCAAACAGTTAAGAATACAATTTCCTCATTCTATGTTCCCTTTCCCAAGTTTCTTATTTAATTTCATGGATGCTCCACAACACTTTAACTACGGGACTAACTTTATTCCTTAATACTTGCTCCTTTCGATCAATAATTTCCAATGGTTCCTCAATGTACGACAAATCTTCTTTTATACTATCTTCTTTTTCTTTATCATTTGCACGTAAGGATAATCATTTAATGATTTGTTATCAATGAAAACCAATTCCCAACACATATATATGACTTCATGACTTTATATATGTATGTCGAACATTCTCATATAATAGATTATCAGTTGTATCAGTATATATTCAGAATGAGTGAACATTCTTAACGACCCTAGTTGTGACACCCTGCCTAATTAAATACCGGGCGATCACTCCTTTATTAAATTAAAATCAAGGTGAACAGTTGGTTCATTCTTAGCATCACTGTCGTAAAAATAACTTTTTCCAAATTAACACCCTAATTAATTAAGCTAAGTGTCAAAACCATTTTTAACCTTTCTAACCAAATTGTATTTTTAAAGAAAAACTTATTTATTTAATTATTAACCACATTTTTAATAAGTAAGAACCATACCACAATTATCCTAGAACATAATCCAATTGATTTAAACATTCAACATCCAAAATCCCAACATTTAAAACTTAATGTAAAACATACATGCTGAATAAAACCCAAAGTAACAGTACTAGAAATAACTGAAATACAAATGTCCCAACAGAACAGATAAATGGTGGAAAGGGCGACACATGGCCCAATAACTGAGAATCATAGAAGTGGAATCAAGTAAATGAAATCGTCTAAGCAAGTGGCCTGCAACTCCCACCTAAGCTGCAGCACGTTCCTTCCAAGGGATCCTAAGCAAGACGCCCCTGTGGCTAGGCACCTATAATATATACATATATATACAAGAGAGAAAGAGAAATAGAAACGAGTTAGAGCCCGATAGTGTATATGATTTAAAAATTCGTTTAGCAAGTATTTAAATTGATTACAGGCTAATGCAACAAAATATTAGTGCGACACTCTCTTGAGGAATTCTCACCTCTCTTCTAATGTGCACACCTATCGCACTAACCTTCCCAATGGTCTATCTCATCATATATCACACTACCTTTCCCCAATGATTTAACTTACCTTAGATTATTCGCAGGATTTACAACTGAACAACACAAGTATTTAAAACGTAAGATTTAAATTTGTAACCAAAGTTCTCATTTTAACTTTATTAATCAATAAAGTTTTCCAGTGTCATATTATACCTTCTCAAAACAAGTATTTATAATTTGAGTCATCAACCATGTCCTACATATCAAATCACAGTAGGCAGTTCCAGATTTCAGAATTTCATATATATATTAACCACTCGTATAATATATATATATCATAACAGCACCCCACATAACAACTATGGTGCGGGCATACTCTACTATCTAATCCCCGTATCACTCGTATTAAGGGGAATACAAATTCGGAATCACTCTCGAATTGTATTAACACATACACAACAATATTGAGGCGAAGCATAGATTCCAAGTATCTAAGAGGATGGCACATACCCGCGTCTCTTAGGACCGTCTGAACTATCAAATCTATAGCCTGTACCAAGGATATCTATCTCCTAGGGTACGAGTCAATATCCCCCATAAGGCAACATAGGATAAGATCGTCCCAGCGCGGCAACCTCTGGGATAACAAGTAGCGTGGGTATGTTTTTCACACATAGATAGCATATGCATATGCATACACAATCATATAACTATACTAATATTACCATGTCAATATTGGGTATATTCTCAAATCCCATAGTTACGGCTTTTATCCATATTATCATATTTTAGTAAACACTTATAACGGTTCGTTTCTAATTTTGATTCGGTATTATTCCAACGTACCACACAACTCTCATGGCTTTATTCTCCCAATTATAAAATTCAGTAGGTATACACATTTGTCCCAAAGTAACTCTCTTACGTGTCTCTCTCTTTAAATCATAAATTTACCGACCCTTATGTAATTATCCCAAAATACAATCTTTGCCCGACATCAAGGGTCCCAAAATTTATTCACATGTCCCACTGGTCTTCTCTATCTCCCAAAACATTTTATTAAGGATGCCCAAGAATTATTTCACAATAAATTGAACTTAACTAATCTAAAAAGAGAAATAGGAGTCTGCCAGGAGGGGTCGATCGATCGAGATCTGGGGCTCGATTGAGCGAACCTTCGATCGATCGAAGCTCTGGGCTCGATCGATCGATCAAGCAGGTATTGCGATTTCTACAGATTTGCAGTTACGGGTTTCATCTTCTAACCTTCACTAATTCCATAATTATCATACCCAATCGACCCAAAATTCATACCACAAACGTTATATCATCATACCGGGTATTTCTAACGTAAAGCATGCAGATTTCTAACACCAATCATGGATTTATGGCCCAAGAATTTATATAATTATCAAGAACCGTAGAATTTTCATAAACAGAGTTCCAACCAGTATTTCCAGAAAATTTCTTCTTATAAACATCATAATTTCTTGCGTAATTCCTTTACATGGCAAGGGTTTCCAGAATTATCAATTTATCTATCACTATATGCAATTTCCTAACTCATATCTTAGGTTTCTTCCATAAAAACTCATTCTAATTACTCCTAAACTAATATGAAAGATGCATCAATGAAATAAGCAAGATAAAAACTTGCCTGGGGTTTTTGGTGTTCTGATTTGCAGATGATTTTGGTGTGGTTGCGTTCCCCGTCGCGCGATCTACGCGTTGGTAGTGGTGGCGGTGCAAACGGATGGATTTTTAGCTTTGGATTGCCTTGGAAGCTCTCTCCTTCCCTCTCCTATGGCCATCACTTGTCTTTGGTTGTTCTAACCCTAGAAGAAAACCTTAGACATCTGATATATCCCTTGAATTTTCGTGGGTTTAATTCCCCAAAATCGTAAAATGTCTAAAATGCCCTCCCGAGGTACTCATTAAGCCTATAAACGCCCCGAGACCCAAATCAAACCCCCGGGTATACTTTTCTGACTATCTCCACCCTTCTGGACGCGTTGGCGCACTCAAAACGACCATACGAATGACTTATAAAATATTCACTTTTATTTTTCACTATTTAGTCCCGACGCGACACGGGCGCGTCCCGACTCAAATTTCCAAAATTATCATTTTATTCACACGTGACATTCAATATAACCAATATTATATATTACTTTTCTCATTAGTAATATTCGACAAATTTCCCATAATTACTAACTCTCGTCACGTTAATAATCATAACATAATTAATTTTCGGATTTTATTAAATAATTAATTCACATTAAATTTAATAAATCCCCAAATTAATATAGCATAAAAATACGGGGTATTACACTAGTATCATTATTTACCTTTCTCACTTCATTCCTATAGTCTATCCTTATCATCATGTAATATTTCAAATCATAAATATCATATCATCACACTAGCTTATTAAACATCATATTTCCATCTTCCATCCAACACCAAATACTTGTTTTTGACCTTAACTACTTTCTGTATCATTTCTGAAGTTTAAGAGTATGTTAAGTATCATCCTTACAATTTATTAATTTAAATATTTCGAAACTGAACAATTATTCCCTAAATGTTTACTCTTAACCAAGATTTCATATTCACCTTCATGTATATTGTGCAATCATGCACTATGAACTCAATCTAACTTCTCACTATATTCCCTTTTTCAGTATCATTTGATTGTTCTTTAACTAAACATACAATGACATTATCAAGTCATTTATCCAACACAATAACTTTACAATCATAATCTTATCCCAATGTTTATTAACATGATAGTCTTATTCAATATCATTAATACACTCATCTTACCCGTTTGGTGACATGGATGTTAAGCGTACCATCACCACTTAAAACTTTAACCATTCTTACCAACCCCATTATACTTCTCTAACTATTATATGTCATATTTCTTTCAAATAACCTGTACAAATACCTTAATATATCCCCTTAAAGAATCTCACATAGCACATTATCCTTACATATATTTCTTGGTGACTCCGTATAATGTCAATCATATTCATTATATGTCATACTCTTAGTGATAACACGTATGTACAATGAAAAATACAACTCAATATCCACCCAAAAAAGTTGTTAATATTCCAACCCGATTAGCATATTTCCCACACTCATACACAACACATACTCTTAAAAGGGCTCCCTAATATTTTTAAACTTCTAACTCTTTAACACCTCGTCTCAACTTTACTGTTTATATAAGCATTTCAAAACATCCCAAGAGTAATATTCACTATATATACTCATACTATTAAAAAAAAATACATCTCAAATCTTATTAATCTTTTCTTCTACTTATCATAATTCAGTATGAACCCATATTTAGATCAATTGTGATATATTAACTAGTAATTGAATTCCACACCATTTCACGTATTAAATTTAAAAATATGCAACTATTAATCTTCTCACTTCACCTTTACAATGTGAATATTAATTTTATTCACCCTCTAACAATTTACCATCTCATCCTTTAACGAAATATGGGTTCCCGTAGCTCACTCTCCCACGTAAATGGGCACACACCGAACCATGGTTTAATAAGTGACACAACTCAAGTTTACATATTCCAGTATAAGAAGAGATTACTTATAATACTTCATAATTTTCGTATACAACATATTGTCTTTAAAAATTTTCCTTAAATGATACGTTTGTCCATACCACAAATAAAACAATGCAGTGATTCATATTAATATACATGTATTTAGTTTCCTGCAAGATCCTTGCATTACATATTCCATACAACAATATATATGTATAACTAACAGATGTTAGGAAATAAACCTAGTTTGCTTATGACTCAAAACAATTTCAACCTCCATTGAAAAATCTAGGCGCTCCTCCCCACAGAACCTCTAAAACCTAGGCTCTCATACAAAAGTTGAAACACCCCAACCCAGTTAGTTATAATTAATTTTGAAAGTCAAAGTGAGTCAAATCATAATTACCTTAACCAAACCATAAACACGAGTATCCTTTTTTTCAGTTATTAAAATGAATCAATAAAACTAAAATCCTTTCAAAATTTTAAGGTAATTATGCTTATTCAAATTTACAGAAAAGATAAGTAGGCTTAAATTACCCAATTTATGTTTGACCAAAACATGGTTTTATGCATCCCTTGCTAACCCCACCGACCTCCTGGATTTGGCAGTGATATCATAACACCCGAAAAATATGAACATAGGAACCAAGAGCAAAACAGCTCAGCAAATGCATCACAACTACAATATTGCATAAAATTAAATGCAATAAATCATATCCCCGTGATGATATATGCATACTTATCCGTCCCATTCATAAATAATTACCAATTATCTGACTCATTCTTAAAGAATGACAAATTACATACTTATTCGTCTCATTCATAAAGGATGGCCAATTATATACTTATCAGGATCATTCATAAAGAATAACCAACTTATCCGAATCATGATTCACATATCCTATCTGCAATAGACAATTCTCTGACATTCCTGGTCGAGGAGTAACCCCTTGTCTTTAATATATAAATCTTCCCCATTCTTGTTCGGGGAGTAACCTCCCATTTCGGTAAATAGAAATGAACAAATTCTTATTCAATATTATTCTGATCATATCCGTAACCATGTTTAATACATCTTACCAATAAGTGATATTCAAATCATATCCATAACCATGTATAATACATCTTACCAGTGAGTGATAATCAGATCGTATCCATAACCATGTATAATACATCTCTTTTCAGTGAGTACACTCACCTTGGCCACTTCATGTGTTTTTCCCTTGCCTTTGTCTGCACTTGTTCAACCGGTTCTTCTTATCTTTCACATCTAAATTCTTATAGTATTAGTACCATCATGAGGATATTAAAAATCCTAATGATAACTTAAACTTAACACAATTCATCAGCATCATATAATCCCATTCAAATCATATATCGTAAGATATTTACAATACCCAAATCATAGGCCAAATATATTTTAATTTATTATTATTAGTTTCATCCTTAACACATTAGGTTCCTAATAAAAAATACAACAAATAATTTCAAGTTTCCTAGAGCAAGATATGCCCATTTCTTTGCTACAAAGCAAATCTGCCCTATAGGCTCCTCTATCGTTCATTCAACTTCCAGGAATTTTCATAATTTTTTTGTATCATAAATTTCTATGGTATTTCTCCCAACATCCATAAATGTAATGAAAAATACAAATTTAAATTTCATAGTTCTTAAGGTTCATTTGCTATGTCAAGAAAAATATCAAACACATAGTGTGCATACTTATACTTTTGGGGCAGATTTTATCCCTGAACTTCAAACTATCACCAAAGATTCATTTCTTGATGTTTTCACATAATTTTTGGATATGTTATACATATTTAAGTATATGTTAATATACAACTAGAATTTTTCAATTCCAATAAATATACAAAATGATATAGAAGTATGAATATACAAGGTTTCCAATCGAAGGAATATACATGATTTACACGTTCAACTTTGCCTAAACTAGCATCTATCCATACGTATACCTCAAAACACTGAAGTTTAGTAAAACAAAATTATATATATATATCATTTCCATTAATAATTCCAAAAATACAACAAGATATACTGGTAGAATTACCTTAGGGACTTTTACGTAATTTCTACGAATTTTTCACCTCACTTTTTCCTTTCGAGACTTCCCGATTCTCTTTCCTTAGTCTAAAACTCTTCCATGGATCAAATATGATTAAGGACAAGCTTATTTCAAGGGTTCTAAGTCATCATAAGGGAATCCCCCTTGGTCCAATCAAAATATACCATTTGGCGCCATATAAGACAAAATATCATTTAAGGATAAATGACTACTTTACGCCCTGTTAGTAAAAAGACGATATCATCTCACTCAAATGTCCGTTTGATGCACCGTTTGCTGTGTTACAAAACTAACTCACATATATACAAATATATGGTGTTCACCTCAAGTCAATTGTTATATTATAATGGTCAAAACAAGTCTCCAAGTTGAACATTCCTACCAAAAACTTCAAAAATTTGTGTTTGTTACTAATTCGATATCTCGTGAGTTACGAAGGTAGGATTAGACTAAACGTAATAACTTAAAATTATATACACCAATAACAAATTATCCCCATACCATAAGGTAAGCATAATTTAAACATGATTTATCATAGTTATATCCGGGTTGTCACAGTTGTAGTTATAGGAGTCATTCTCCACAACCATAGAGAGATGCCATTAACAACGAGGAATTTGGGGTGCATTTTGATCTCAAATACCCTCATAAGCTGTTTAAATAGAGAGGCAAAGGAGATTTCAATACTTATTTCAGAAGGGTTGTACAGTGGTTAGTCATGAAGGTAAAATGATGTATTTATCGAACTTCGTACCCGATGAGGTGGATATGGTGAATCAAAGAGGTCCTTAAGATTAATAATGGACTCATGGGTAGAATATACAAGTATTAATGGGGAAATTCATCTAGAACGACTGGTACCATTATCTCCATTATTTTACGTTTAGATTTTTATATCAACGCTTCCATAAGAAAGGCTCTAAGAGAGCTAGAGAACCTAACCGAAGGGAAAAACTGGATTTAATGGTGCTAGTAAGGCACCACAAGAGGGGATACCCAATAGAGAACCCATTTTAATAATTG
This sequence comes from Sambucus nigra, assembly GCA_949130495.1. NCBI lineage: Eukaryota > Viridiplantae > Streptophyta > Magnoliopsida > Dipsacales > Adoxaceae > Sambucus > Sambucus nigra. The sequence goes on along the minus strand of OX422222.1, from coordinate 138,588,312 downwards.
AGGTCAATATAATTCCTACCAGGTGATGGTGGATTCAGTCAGGGGTGTTAAGGCCAGCAACAAGTCCCATAGGGACAGCGGATCCAAAGGGGCAATGAGGGTGGCAATTAAGGTCAAGATTACCAGGTCCGTGAGAAGGATAACCCCAATATGGTCACAGGATCCAAAAAAAGTGGAATAACACATAGAGGTGTCTCACGTATAAATAGTAGGAACACATGTGTGAATCTTATCCGCAGCAAGTTAGGGGACAAAAACGAAATGCCCAGCAGGGGAAATAGTTGTAAGAAGTTTTTGGTTCAGTTGGGATAAGAATGTTATGTCCAGGAACCATTTGAAATGCCAGTGCTATTGGCAATTGAAAATATGATTTTTATCATAGGGTGAATGGGTTATGTTTTGTGTGACAAGAAGTTCGTTAGCACTATATTTGCACATGAAACGAGATCAGTAGAACTATCGTTAATAATGATATAGTTGTATATATTTATCGTTGAGTAGCGTAGCTCTCTGTAGTTCCGTCTGTAGGGGAGAGGGTGTGGACATTGAGAGGATATATTTTACGAGGTTTTCTAATTTTTAGAGGTGACATGTGATGTAGGATTTTATCTTATGTACATATTTGAGATGTCTCACTTAAAAGAGGGCCGATATCACGATGATAGATTACGAAGTTGACTTCAGAGAAAACATGCACTACTAGAAAAATGACAATTAAGGACAGAGGTATTAAGGACAGGTTAAAAGCTGTCATTTAAAAAAATGTATAAGGGACAGGAAGATGTAGTTGTCGTTTATAATAGTCTAAAAGGACAGTAATATTTTATGCGTCCTTAATAACCGACTGAAAATAGTTTTTAGGACAGCAAAAAATGACTGTCCTTTAAAATAACTCTAAAAGGACATCACTTACTATCCCTTGAAATAATTCATTTCCCTCTCTTATTTTTTTCGTTCCCTCTCTTTTAAAAAGGGATAAATAATTCATTTCTCGCATTTTTATTAATGAAAGCAAAAAGGACAACATTTTTATTGCCGTCCCTTATAAGACATCAAATAGGACAGCAATTTGAGGGTGTCCTTTTAAATATATACTTACCTTCTTTAATTGGGTCAAATAATCAAGTAACCCTCAAAGTAAATTTGGCAAAAGAAAAACCCAAAAGTAAAGAAAACCCAGCCCTCGTCATCTCTCCCTCGTCCTCTTCTTCACACCGCTCGTCGTCTCTCCCTCTTCCTCTTCCTCTTCCTCACCTCTCTCCCTCATAGTCGCTCCTCAAAGTCGCTCGCTCGCTCTCCTCCACACTATAAGATGTACAACACCGCTCCACACTATACCGGTCCGGCGCCGTTCAAGGTTTGTCCTTATTTTTTTTCATTTTGTTTGCTTTTACTTAGGATAAGGATTTATTGTCTCCCCCACATAGTTTAGTATACTGAAAATTATCAGTACACTTGATTTGGAATGTTTAGTTTAGGATAAGGATTTATTGTCGAAAGTTCGTGCCCTCTGCTTGTTTTGGAGGATTTATTGTCGAAAATTATCAGTGCACTTGCTTTGGAATGAAATGTGAAAGTTTGGTGTATCATCAAATAGTTTTTGAGAACTCAAATCCCTAAAAAAATAATATATGCAAAAAAAAAGATAAAACACAAATATATGTTTATAAACTAAATAAGACAGAATTATTACCTCCAAATAAAAAAAATGTACCTACTTATGAAATTAGTACCTCCAAATCAAATATATAGTAGGTTATTGCCTACTATATATGTAGATAATTACATTTAAATCCAATACTCGAATGCCCTGACAACTCTCATGTACCTATCAGGTTGTTGAGTTTGGATAGTACCATATCCCCAATTGGCTACTAAGTAGAGGCTGGGAGCCGATGTTTGAGTTATACAGGGTTATATATCCAGACCTTGTCCACGAGTTCTATTTTCATTTAGAACTTTTGTTGGTCTATAGAGTTCCATTATCCATGCCATCATGGTTGTTACCACGGACCTTATTTCTCAGTTGTTGCAGGTTCCCCATGTTCTTGATGCGATTTTCCCTGGTCTCGTCCTCGGTGGTCCTGATACTGGCGGGGTTCTTTATCAGTTTTTAAAGAGGTGCCCCACCAATCCGCCATTCTATAATCCCAGAATCAACACCCTGACTATCGATTACTTAATTGGTTTGTATCTTCTGCATTTACCACGGGATTAATCATACACATATTTCATTTGACATTGTCTATTTCATGTACACTGTGAGCCAGGGGTGGGCCATAGATTTGCTGGCCATCCTTTTACATGTCATTTCTTTTGTTTAACTCGTAGGACGTACTCCAGTTCATATTGCTCCACCTTTCGCTGTCTTGGTGACACGTATCTATCAGGCTTCTTTAGTCCCTCTCCTACAAGATGAGGTCGAGAGTCATCTTTTTTGCCCATAGAGGTAAATGCCATTCGTATGTATAAGAGTCACCTGCGTGAGGCAACCCACTTTGTTCCTACTACTACCAGATCTTCTTTCGAAGGTAATTCACTTCACACACTGCAGGTCTCTCTCAAAATAAGCCTCCTTCCATAGGGTCTAGAGATAGTGCACACACTGGTGAGCGTACGTATAAGGAGGACAGACAGTTTATGCTGACCCAGCAAGAGGAGTATCATCGATTGACAGAGATGATGATGGCTCATTTTGAGGTAGAGGCCTAAGAGAGAGTGATTGAACACTTGCAGCTTAGAGCTTTCTTTGATGAGATGCACCGTCGAGAACAGATCCACGATATGGTACTGTCCAAACTCAATAATGGTACTGTACAATTAGGGATATTTTGTTAGGTGGTCATAAGAGTTTGCCAAGGAATGGAGGATTTGGGGCTAGAAATTTCAATTCTTCATGTTTGAACCTTAATTTCTTTGAAAAATTGACTACTTTCCGTAGGGATTTTGTTTTGTCCCTTTTTAATGGGTCAGTTGGACAAATTCAATCCACAATTAACTCATCCTTATCGAGTGGTTTACTTTGTTGATTGATTTGATTTTTTAAAAATTAAGCATTATGTAGCATATATATATATATTTATGGTTGTAAGAGAAATAAAACCTCCACCATATATCTCGTAATTAAGCTTCATTCTCACTATTCTATCTTTCGTTTCAATCGATGAGACCATTTATCAAGTTTTTCTTTTATGAAGCATGCCTTCTTTAAATTTCCCTTTCAATCAGGGCAGAACTATCCATGATAATGTGATAAAAAGATAAACAATATTGAATCACATATATTAGATTTAATCACGTACTTTAAATGTGTACGTGATTAAAAGAACATATATAGTAGGTTGTTAAAAATATATAGCAGGTTGATTTTTGAAGCTGTTTGTGATATTTATTCGCATCAACCTAAAATACTAACATAAGTCTGGATTAGAACCTCCAAACCAAATTTCATTTAAACCCAAAAAATTTGTTGTGCTAGTAAAAACTATCAGGTTGGTTTATTTAACAAGGAAGTGCCATACTAACCATCTTTTTTAACAGTTTACCTCATTAGTTACAATTTTGTTACCTTAAATATGCATGTTTAGCATTTGCACTGGAGATGCTTGACAAGTATTTTTGTAAAATTTGGTGTAGATAAAGAACTATGTGCGCTCCACTGTTATTTATAGGCATGGTTGGTGTTCGGTCTATTATAACAGTTGCGATTCACACGAAATACTTGTACATTTTGGAATAGACATAAACAACTACGGTCCTGATCCAAACAAGGACAATTTAGATTGGAAGAAATATTTGACTTGGAGTTCTTGGATTAAAATGGATCAACGAAAACTCAACTTTGTTTGGGAACAAGTGCAAGTAATATTAAATTAATCTTGTTTTAGTAAAATTGATTATTTAAAATCATTAATATATCTAACTAATGCATTTTTTATTCTTAGATTAACACAAGTGCACCAGATAATTACCAAAACCTATGTTTGCATAAGATTGGAATTCAATGGAGATCCTTTAAGTACGAGACCAAGAGGAAGTACTATACGGAATTGAACACGAATGCAGAGCGTTTAACAACTACACCCCCTCAAGTCGACCTGAATCAATGGAAAGTCTTAGTGAAACTTTGGGATCAAGAAGCATCAAAGGTATCACATTTCTTTCTTGGTTAGAAACATTTTAGATCACATTTCTTTCTTGGTTAGAAACATTTTAGAAATTGATATAGTGCATGAAGATTTAGAAGAAATTGATACTCGTTATCGGAAAAAGGTTGAGGCACGAGAGAATCATGATCAAGAAGAAATTGATATAGTGCGTGAACATTTAGAAAATGAGATACAAGAAAGAGTCACGAGGGCCAAGAGAGAAACTCTAGCAGAAGCTAGGATTGAAATCGCTCGTATGCTACGAAAGGCGGGCATCTCGCTACCACCACTACCAACAACAACAACAATTGATACTTAAGATAACCAAGATTGACTATGTATCTATGTAACTAAATTTGAAGTGGAAATGACGATTTGAAAGCATGTGGTTGTGTTTATTTTGTGAAGTGGGATTATATACTATTTGATTTTATTATTATTTTAACAATGAGATTTTGGAATAACATGACTTTGCATTTTTGTTTGTTAATATTTTTTTATTATATTAGAAATTGAACTTAGGTTGACTGCAATACAGATTTTGAATATATATATATATATATTCATCTTTTAGGACAGCTACAACTGTCTTTTAAAATAGTAATTTGGCGCCACATTTTATGCGCTAAAATTTATTTGGGACAACAAATTTTGTCCCTAATACTTTGTTTTAAAGGACAACAACATCTGTCCTTATAAATATATAATAGTATTTGTGTTTAAAAGGACGAAGCTAAAAGGATGGCTTCTGCTGTCCTAAAAGATCAAAAAGATAGCAAAAGCTATCATTTTAGCCTTTTATGACGCCCACCTGATAGGACAGCTCTTCCTATCCTTATTACTGTCCTAAATACTAATGGGGACAGCAAATGGTCTTTTGGGACAGCAAATTAGTTGTCCTTAATTGTCATTTTTCTAGTAGTGAGGTATCTATTTATATTGGATCCCGATGCGTAGGGACTTTTACTCATGTTTATGTCAGGTCTACCATGGAATAGAGAGATTTAGCTCATTATTAACTTATAGATAAGGACTTAGTGATAGTGCAAACATCGTATTACATGACTCCTTTAGAGACACGGGAGTCGAGCTTTGGACCTACGAAATCGATGACGGACAATGCTAAGGGATAGTGCATTAGGGAAAGCTCTTTTGAGCTTTGTTGGGGGATGTTATGCGCATAAACCTTAATAAATGCCGGGAGAGGAGAGACGTTATTGGATTATAGGACATTGGTTTTTAAATGTTAATTCTTGAACGTGTAGAGAAAACACTTTACGGTGAGAGCTATTACGATATATGGCTAATGGAGCCGGGAAATGGTGCGAAGGAAGCATTGAGAAAACTTTTGCACCGCAAGTTAATGGGTGGGTCAATATCTAGAATAATTAAATTATGATATGTGGGGTAATCGAGAATACACGTATGATATAGCCACACCGAGAGTGCGGGGCTAATCTTGAGATAAGTAGGTTACGTACGAGACGTTAGTGATAATTATTATAGTATGCATGGGCTATAGGGTGTATGGGCGTCCTAGTTAGTTTGATTTTCAGAATCCTACAGGATAAAGGAATGTGAAAATTAACGTGTTAATGTATGCAAGTGGGGCATTTAGGAACATATGTGGAAAGGTATGATGGACTGAAAAATGTTTAAAAAAGGAGACAGTCTGATTATATGCATATTAAGGAGAACTATCACAAACGTGGTGAGCTAAAAGGCAGTGGAGGCACATGTAAAAAGATATCCCTAGACAAGGGAGAATCGAATAATTTTGGTAAAATGGAGTAGAGTCTGACTTAGTCAAATGCCTAGAGCGGGTTACAGACAAATAAGATGTTGATTACAACATGGCAAAAAAGTGCCAAAGAAATGTACAGATTTGAGAACAAATGCAAGGGCAATGATTTTGGGTATATTCTGAAAAAAGGGGAGTAAGATGTTCCCCATGATGTGAAACATTAAGTATGGGAATTGGTGTTGAATGAGACATAGCGAAGTTGTCTCTAGGTTACACAATTTTGAGATGGAAAAAGGTTGATTTGAGGTTATCAAGATTTTTGTAATTTTGCTGGTCTTAGTGACGGGATTGATGTGCATGATTGATGAAATTCATATTTAGAATATCCAAAATCGTGGAGAGGTCAAGATTTTCTTCAGGATTGTGGAATGGACTAACCAAAATGGAATAATTGTTATTTTGGGGTAGATTGTACTATTGAGCAGTATGTCCAATATTTCATTTGAAAGACAGAGTGATCTGGATCAAGGTGTTATCCAATATTGTTATGAATTAGGATAGGAGATTTCTATCCCACATCAGATAGGGAGTGTTAGGAGGTGATGGGGATGAATTTTAATTTTTCACTAGACATGTCACCCAGAAGTCGATGGGTATACGGGAAATGACTAGGTTGTAGGAGAAATGGAGAAATATATATTCTAGATTCATGGGTAATTGGGAGTATTAATTACCATTAATAAATCTATGCGTGATAACTTGTAGAAATTTATTATATACGTGATGCCTTCTGAGGCTTTATAAGTAAAATTTTATCAACCATGTTTCGTTTAGTTAAGAGCGGGGAATAAAAAGCTTCTCATACTCTAGATGATTTATGGTCCGTCAGCAAGGATTGAGTTAATATACATCAGTTTCGTGCAGTTCAGGAAAGTAGTGAGAGTTAATCTACATAGCTCCGAGGTATGTGGGACCCTTTTTGATCATTGAGAGGGTGGAACCAGTTATGTATAGGTTAGGCCTACACGAGCATCTGAAATGAATTCACGATGTGTCTAACATGTCATCGCTGAAGAGGTACCGGAGGAGCGAGAGGGCCTTTTGGCACGTTTCGTTAGAGGAGATCGATTTACAGTCAGATATTTCTTATAAGGAGAGACCAGTGGTGATAATTGATCGTAGTGAGTGTAAGTTGCGGTCTAAGATGGTACCTTTGGTTCGAGTCCAGTGGGGGCACCACAATGTTGATGAGTCAACGTGGGAGTGGGAGGAGGATATGAGACAGCAGTATCCAGAGTTATTCACCGCAGGTACATCCAAATTTCGGGGACGAAATTCCTTTGTAAGGGGAAAAACATATAACACCCTGTCTATTTTAGTATTTATTATTTAATTGATTTAGGTAATTTTAAATTAGAAGTGTGTCATAAATTAATTGAATTAATTATTATCTGTTGATTAAAATATTAATCAGGAGCGATAATGGTTAATATTTATGAAATATAATTAGTAAGTGAATAGTAAGTTATTAACTTTACATCCTAGCGAGTGATAGTGACGTGGCGATATTTTATCTCAATCGGGAGTCGATATAGACTATTTGGGGTCGACATAGAACTTTGTTGTAGAGTACCTCATATGCCGATTTCGAGGTAGGTATAGATAGTTAGAATAGAGTACTCGGGGTAGTAATTGGGTCTCGAGACATTTTTAAGTATAACCGGGCCCACAATGAGGTGTTCAGGTCATTTGAGCTTGGCCCATAAGGCTAATTTTGAGACTGAAAATATTAAACCTAAATTGTAGAGTTAGTGACAGCCATAACGTAAATTGAAAACCCTAAATTTGGAGGGAAGAAAAGAGGGAGCAAGTGAGGAGATAATTTGAAGAGGGAATGAGGTGCTTGTGTCAAATTCATCCTCTTCATTAAAGTAATCAAACTCTACGAATCTAATCAGGGAAGTAGTTAAACTTTCTTTTGATTTAAATGGCATAATTTCATATTCATATTATAATATATGTTGACAAATCCGTTTTTGGGGAGGGTTATCATATGAAATGGGCTTTTGATGAAATTGACATCTTGTGTAGATTGAACACTAAATTGATGATGAGTTATCGTGTATTTATATCAGAATCAAACTCATGCTCAAAATCCATAAGTAAACTGCATCTAAATGATGATGGTGAAATCGAATTTGGGAAGAGGATTGCTGAGTTGTTATTTAAACCCAATTCGTAAACTTTGGAATGATTATCAAAATCAATCATGTTTGGTGTTGCTATTATGATTAGAATTCGTTTTAGTTGTGTCATATACATTTGGTGCACTTTATTTGAATTTTGTGATGAAACTATGGAGGTTTGAGTGAACAAAAATGGAGGAAAAATGACTTAGAGAATAAGGTGATTTGTAAATTTGTTACGACGAGCCGGTTCGGTTTTGAGGCTTTCCTGGCCGAACCTGTTCAATTTAATGTCTTGTTCAAAATATGGAATTACAAATCTTTTCATTACAATCGCGTGAGCGCCGATTTTTTTGATTTTTTTAATTAGCTATGAATTTATTACGGAATGGTGTCTTAGATCGAAATCCTTAATCAAAAATCAAATTTGAATTCTTTAGGGATGTATGTAGATGAGTGTAGGACTGTGTAAAATATCAAGGAACATTATTTTCACCTTGGAATTAAATGGTAATGAATTCGGGGTATGAACTTATGAGTGTTTACGATGAACGACACTCGAAAATATATGGACAGATTGGAATGGGAATTTCGGATGAAATTAGGATACTAGATGGATTAAGAAGTGCTTAGTATCTTGAATAAAAATATGTTGTGATATATATAAGTGCAGATTAATACTTATGGAATTAAGAGTGGGGAAATAGACTCGGGTATTTTGGGCTAGTGCTAAGGGTGTTGGGCAACGGTTACTCAGATTTTTATTAAATATAAGTATACAGTTAGTGTGATAGTATATATATATATATATATATATATATATATATATATATATATATATATATATATATAGAGAGAGAGAGAGAGAGAGAGAGAGTCCCTCTCCTGTAAGGACTTCATATGGTGCAGACATCGGTACATACTATTTTTTTAAAATAGTAAAAAAATTGATTTTTGGATCAAACTTTGTGGATATAATCTCCAATGTGAGAAGATCATCTCCAATTTTTTTCATCAAAAAATTTAATGAAAAAACCGTTGAGATAAGGTGATATTTAAAAAAAATGGTATAATTAAGCATTTTCGACCGTTGAAATGTTGTCTATCATCTCACCCACTTTGTGATTGAATTTTTCGATGAAACGTCATGGATATGATCTTGATAGTGAGAAGATCATATTCACGAAGTTTCATCAAAATATTCAATCAATAAGGCGGTTGGCGCCGACCTAATATTTCAACAGTTGAAAATGCATATTTATATCATTTTTTCACATATCACCTCATCTCAACGGTTTTTTATTAATTTTTTTGAAGAAAAAATTTGGAGATGATCTCCTCACCTTGGAGATCGTATCCAAGAAGTTTCATTTTTTGACTATTTTAAAAAAATGGTATGTACCAGGGCCTTCACCATAAGGAGACCTTACAGGAGACTTTCTGTATATATATATATATATATATATATATATATATATATATATATATATATATATATATATATATATATATTTGTGTGATTTATAGATCTCGGTATGAATGATATTTATAATAATACATAACCCCTTAGTGCTATCATAGGAGGTTGCGCGATGTGGGTGAATTCCCTAGCTAGTGAATGCAGGGAGAGTATAGTCCCCAGGTCATATCGCCTAATGTTTTATTGTGTGAATTATTTTTCGACGTGCGACTCTTTGGGTATTTTGACCGCCTCCACTACGTTTGCGATATTTTTATCGAAGCTCGTGAGTGAGTCTTACTTGAGGTATCTAGGTTAGAGTGAGCATAACTGGGATATGATAGCATTTTAGAGAAAGCATCCGAGGATTTATTACTCGAGCATGGATGGTTATTATGTACGACATGTGTGTGAATGTTAGAGTATACTAGTACATATATAATACGAGTAGATAACTATATACTGGATTAATACATAAGTACGAATGCATTTCTTATATAACTAGCGTGAAAGTTATACGATTAAAAAATGGGTTTCCTATATAACTAGTGTTAACGTTATATGACTTAATATAGCTTAACTGATTAATAAGTTATTGAGTAGATAACTTAATAATCAAAGTAAGAATACTCGGGTTAGATTAGAGCGGTAGAAAGAGGTGTAATAAGGCTAGTTAGTTGGGGTAGCGTAGCTAGTGCGGTTAAAAGGGAAGCGTTAGGTGTGCACATTATATAAGAGGTGAGTTATACCTCAAGAGAGTGCGACACTAACTTAAATATGAAAAGTGTGCATGCATATCTATTTAATTGCAATTTAACTAGCTTGCTAAATATTTTTAAAATGTTTTACTTAGGCTCTGACCCGTGTAAAAAATATTTTCCAAAACATTTTAGGTGTCACGCTATAGGGATGCTCAGCTTGAGTATTCTATCCAGGGATACGTAGATGCAGCTTCGTTCATTTATTCTTAGTGTAGGAACTCTATTCAGTCTTCATTTTGGCATGTCTCCCTCAAATTTAGTATTTCAATTTTATTCATTAGACCTTTTATATCCAATTTATTATTTGAATTTATTGTTGAACCGATGGTTTATTCGGTTTTGTTTATTCATATTTTTTATCTATGTTGGATTCAGTTTTCAGTTTGTGTGGATGGCTTAATTATTATTTATTTTCGCATACTGTTAATTAATGTAAGATAAAATTTGGCACCGATTTACTTAATTACTAGGTGGTTCGTAACTTTAAATGCTTTCGATAGTGATATTAAGAATGAACCATATGAGATCAACGTTTTATTTTAGTAGAGTACTGGTCATCCGGTATTTTAATAGGTGGTGTGTCACATGTACTTTATGTATATAAAGTTTTTTCATGTATATACCTCATAGGAAAATTGCAATAAAGTACTCGCAATTTGATATAAAGTACATGTGAATTTCTAATGATTAATTTTCATTTTGTGTTTTCACATTAATTTGGCATAATGTTAATGAGAATTTACTTTGTTACTCTTGACTTGTGATTTAATAGACTTGTTATGTGTTATTTGGGCACGTGTTTATGGGTCTGCGCCAGCGGTGTTGACCAATTTTGAGGTTTAACAATTGTAAAGTCATCTGTGTATACCTCACAAGAAAATTACAGTAAATTACACGCAATTTGATATACAGTACATGTGAATTTCTAATGATTAATTATCATTCCGTGTTTTGACATTAATTTAACATCATGTTAATGTGCATTTATTTTGTTACTTCTGACTCGTTACTTAATAGACTTGTCATGTGTTAGTTGGGGATGTGTTTGTGGGTGTACGCTAGTGGCATTGATCAATCTTGAGGTTTAACAAAATTACAGTCATTTGTATATACCTCACAACAAAATTACAGTAAAGTACACGCATAAAGTACAAGTGAATTCCTCTTTTTTTATTCTTCTTTTTTTTTAATTTTAATTTGGCATAATGTTAATGTCATTTACGTTGTTAGTTTGTTTCATGGCTTAATAGACTAGTCATGTCTTAGTTGGGCCTGTTTTTGTGGGTCAGTGCCAACAACATTAATTAATATTGAGCTTTAACAAAAGAATTTATCTGTTTTAATTAAATGCAGGTCATAATGGGAAGTTATAGGATTGCCCAGTGTTATTATTTAGATAATATGGCTTTCATTAAAATATTGGAAGACAACTCGTTAGATTTCATATGCAATAAGTTATGTAACAGGTTTACGGATTTGAAAGTTGGATCCTTTTCATTGAAGTACGTCTTTGGAGATGAAAGTTTGTTCATATTGGTTTCTAATAAAGACGTTCGTTGTATGTTGCGATCTCAAGTGATTCTCAATGATGATTTATTTAGATATATGTCTTCAATTTACTAGCTTTGTCCACTAGTATAATTCACAAATGGGTTGGATGCACATATAGAAATTGGAGGTGTGGAGTCAAGTACATCAAAAGTTAATCTCTCCAATGACTCGAAGACGTATATTAGTTATGAAAATCGGTGTTTTAAAGGAGGTGTGGTTGAGTTTTGGGATAAGTTGTGAAAGTATGCTGTTGAGGTTTTCTTCAAGTATATATATTTGAAAATAATAAAACTCGGGTGATAGCACAGTGTTCTAAAAGGTGTACTAAGAATTACATGTGGTGAGTTCATGCTTCATTATTGACAGTAAATGGTTACTTTTATATAAGAAGTCCGAACAATGAGCATACTTATATGGGTGTATATCGTAGTCCGTCAGGCAAAATGATGGACTCCAAATTGGTTTCGAAATTGCTTGCAGATGAGATAAGGGATAAACCCTTGTTGAGACCAATTGTTGTAGTTAGAGATATGAATAAGAACTACAGTCTTGATATAGGTTATCATCATTCATGGCAAGGGAATGAGATGGTTGTTGTTGAGTTTCATGGTGATGAGAAGGTTTTTTATGTATTAATAAATGATTTTATGGAACTTATATTGCAATATAATCCATGATCACATTACATACTTGACGTGTAACCGGAGAGAAAATTATTCAAGAGAATGTTTGTAATGTTTAAAGGATCCATTGATGGATTTCAGTGTTGTAGGCCTGTTTTGTTTCTTGATGGTGCCTTTTTGAAGAGCCACTACCGTGGAACGATTTTATCGACAACTGTAAGGACTGGGAACAATAGTAAATGTGAAGCAGAAGTTTACATTATAATATTATGCCTTTACTTTGTCATTATTTGTATGTTCGTTTGACATAATATAAATTACAGGCATGACATTACAATGTGTATGTGTGTGTACTTCGTAATGATATGCATGTACTTCGAGTTATGTGTTTGTTATTTTCATAGAATATTAAAGTACACGCATAAGATTAAAAAGTACACGTGAATTTCTATTTTGTGTTATGTGTACTTTGTAATGCTATGCATGTAATTTAGGATTCCTTATTTGTTCTAGGCAAACATTGCAAAGTACACGCGCATCATTACAATGTACTCGCAAACTTCTGATAACATTTTACGTGTACTTTGTAATCTTGTGCGTGTACTTTGGGATTCTGTGTTTGTTATGGTCAAACGAAAAAACTACACCCATATATATTAGAGTACAAGCATAATATGTTTATACTTTACATTTGTATAGCCTATCACTATAAATATATATATTCTTTTGTATAGCCTACGTGTTTAATGGTCCGAGCCAGCGGCACCATTTTTTGAGTACATCATATAATCTTCATGTACTGATATATTTTATTATATTTTTTGGGTTTTATCCTTTTGCATATGCAGTTGTTGATTCAGAGACGGGGGATAATTGGATGTGGTTTCCCATTAATTGGCATGATGTAGTAGCTCGTTAAGATTGAAACATAAAATTCATATTTGATTGGAATAATTGTCTTATTGAAGGTGTTTCTAAGGTCTTCCCAGTGTCTACCCATTCCCAATGTATATATATCATTTACAAGAAAATATAAATAAGAAAATACGGGGAAGTGGGAACTTCTGAAAGAAGCTTGTGCAATATTTTATGCGTTGTGCATATGGCTTAACATTTAATGTATTTCAGAAGAAAATTAATGCCGTGAAGAAGGAATGTGGAGCTAGTGTTGCTGATTTTCTTGATAGTTTACCTCCGGAGAATTGGTCTTGTGTATATTTCATTAGAAAATATTATATGTAAGTATGAATGAAATAGTCCTAAGATATGGCTCTATATCAAAGAACGATACGCTGAAATCGTAGTAATCTGCAAATATCCTAAAAGACTATAGAACATGATGCTCTGATACCATCTATGACACCCCACCTATTAAAATAATGGGTGGATAGCCCTCTAATAAAAAAATGGTAGTCCCATATGGCTCATTCTTAGCATCACTAACTAAATATGATTAATAACTAACCACCTAATCAATTTAACAAACCGTGTCAATTTTTATGTTCCATTAATATACGATAATATTAATCAATCCACCATAATGCCATGCACAATAATCATAATAAATGAGATCATAATATGATGTCTAAAGAGGAGATAAATAACTAAAGTCCATGAATCAAACATCGGGTAAACATCCAGTACATCCAAACCAACTGACTAAAATAAATGAAAATACATAAGTTTGAATAAAACGGGCAAAACGCCCAACCAACAACAGAAATAAAGAACCTAATATAGATAAAAATAAATGAAGTGGCTAATCTGAATCCTACAAGCCTCCACATCAGCTGCAGCTACGTGTCCCCGTAAAGAACAATCATCATTGTCGTCCCTGTGACTTGACACTTAAAAGTTTTCAAAAATATTTGATATGGGTCAGAGCCCAAAACCTTTGAAAATATTTAGCTAGTGTATAAGTTGTAGTATTGAAAATGTAAAGCAATTTTCATATTTAAAGTGGTATCGCACTCGCATCAGATAATCCTTACCCCTCATCTAATGTGAACACATATGCTCTTACCCCGCCTAGTTATGCTACCCCTCCTAACTAGCCTCATAACTAATTTCAAAGTAATGTATTACCCTGCCTCAAGCATTGTGTATAACTAATTTACTATTTAGATTACTTCTCTGAATAATTAATTAAACATTATTATTCATTCTCATAACCTTACTCCGATTATTAAGAATATTCACAAGCAATGCCTTATGTTCGTATATAATTGTCTACCTCTTATGTACATATAATCGAAGCGCATCAAATGCATATAAAGACATAAGTCTCTCTATATGTATTGAACCGCTATCCCTTCGAGATTTACTTCGTTGGGTGTGAAATCGCTAGTGTTCTATCAAGCTCCAAGGAGTCCACCACAATCTAGGCAATCGAGTCAGAATCTCACCACCGAACCCAAAAGCATAACAAAATTCTAAGGCGGTCATGGTCTTAATTCATCCAAACCTACAAAACGTGGGCATGCACAAAGCTATGACCCAAGGTAAACAGTACTACCACTTTTGAGATTCGCCAAAATGACCTCCCGCGCGTGCAGCCTCCACTGATAGCATATCTTATAGGATGAGTGTGTTTCACATAAATATCATTCACACACACACACACACACACACACACACACACACACACACATATATATATATATATATATCCTGAGTATGGTTAATCCATGCCCAACACCCGAAGCACCAGCCTATAAGTCATGAGTTTATCCCCGACTCTTAAATATTTAATTATTTACTTGTTAAATTAATTTTCGTTACATAACTTTTCTGAAAAGCCCGGACATTCCCAGCCAGCCCGTAAATAACAATAATACTCCCCGAATTCTTCTAACTCAAATTCATAGTTTATATTCCGAGTGTTACCCCTCCTAAACACTCGTAACCATAATTCCGATCTACTTTCCTCTACTCGAGGTCGGATTGCTATTTATAAAAATTTTAGAAGTCCTATAACACGCTACGGACATTCTATAATTTATAATTGACCAAAAATCCCTCGATATACGTTAAAAGACCTGACTATCCCTCACAGTAGGTCTGAATTGATTCGGCTTCATGGCTGAATCGATTTTCCTGCTGAAACGATTCGCCTATGAAGGCCGAATTGATTCAATTCTGGGCAGAAGCCCAGTTCTTGAATTAAAGTTACGGAATTTCGTAATTCACAACATTCAATTCCAAAACATCCACAACCCCAATAATATTTTTAGTCCCCCAAGGGTCCTATACGTAAAATTTAATCTAAATCCATCCTAAGATTCACAAACCTCATAACCATCATCCCAATTTCATCAATTCAACCTATTCAATGATTTCATCCCAATTTCTAGATTTCTTCCTCTTTTAATTTCTTCTCTAATTTGATTATTTTATAAATAATTTTCCACATAGTTTAGATTATCATTAGTATTAAATCTCACAGCAATCAAGATTAATTTCACAGAAATCAAGATTAATTCTCACTAAAATCAAGATAAATATCGTCACATTATTTATACATAAATATTTCCCAAAAAACCCATTTTACATGTGAATCCCCATCCCAAAATCAGTTTTTACTCTACCAATCCTTTATCTATATCTATATACTAATATAAAACGCTATACACTGTGAAAACAAGAATTAATATTTCTCATTGGAGGTTCATCCACGTGGCTTATAATATGTTGCTCTCTCCGTAAATGTATTACCGTAGAAAGATTCTGCTTCATTTTATACCCATCCTTTAGGCTTCCCATTGGAACGTTCATCTTTATCTCTCTCTACATCAATAAAGACCCACTTTTTGTCCTTTCATTTCCTCTAACAAATCTTCTATTTTCTTAAACATCTCTCTCTCTCATTGCCCTTCCTATGACACATCTAACAATTTGTTTGTTTTTTTAGGTTGGAAGACTCTATATCTGATGGATAAACTTGGGTTTCAATGGATATTGGTGTAGGAGATCTGATATCTGGCGATGAGGTCAAGAAGATAACGGTATGGTTATCTTCCTCCCATCTCGGCATATCCTTCATCTATAGCACGTCATCTCCGACCGTTTATCCGAGGTGGTTTATCTTCGGCAGATTCTCTATTTTTTTGAATTGATTTACTCTCTCTCGTTAGTGGTGGCTGTTGGTGCACTGTTGGTTGTCATTTTAATTGATGGCGATGTTTTGATTTTTAAGGTGGTTGGTGATGGGGTGTATCGGGTTGTGTTATGGTCGGAGATGCAGGTGGCTGGGTTTGATTTTCAGTGAAGATTTTTAACTTGAAAAATGGTGTGTGACTTATAACCAATGCCTAACCCATTTTCGGTGTCGGTGGCCCAAAACAGTGCACACAAAAAAAGTATTTGAGGGCAGAATGATCTGTTGCCAGTTTTTAGTTTCCAATGGAGTAAAAAAATATTGTAGTAAGATATGTTTTATTTTTATTTTTATTTGCCCTTTTATTGTCAGTTATTTTTTTATTTTTATTGTAAGTAATTTCGTTGAGTTTGAAAAATAATTTTTAAACAAAGCATTTGAAAATTATTCTTTAATTGTAAAGCGTGATGGAAAGTGGATTAAAATATATTTTCAACACTCTACCCAGATGGCTTAATGATGCCATTTTGAAATATTCCGCTAAGTGCCTATAATGCAAATCCTTTTCAATATTTAGTACACTAATTCTATGCATATAGAAGATACTTTTTTGTTTTAGATTAGAAGGTAAAGCAAAAACGAATTCAATGCATGGAAGATACCTTTTTGTTTTAAAATATATTTGTCAAAATTTCATGTTTCTAAATAGAAGAATTCTCTTATATGTGTCATAATATATTTTAAAGCACAAACTATATTCTAAGTTACAATATTACACTTTTTAAGCTATTTGAATTTAATCTTTGGCATATCTGATATGTCTCCCCTGTATATACCATTATCATCCTCATGTAAGAGCATATATTAAATATATTTTAAAAATTTTGGAATCTAAGGCAATTGAAAGACTATGTAATTTGTTTAATGTGGTATACACTAATTTAGCAAAATTATGTTTTATCAATAGTGTGGATATAATTGAACAATTTTTGTAAAATATATTAACGTTGAACAATTTTTGTAATTTGATGCTAAACATGTTCGTTTAGAATTCGAAATATATATTTTTCATGGGAAAGGAAACAAATCATTTTTTTGCAGATGCTTATGAAAATGTTGTGCATCATTTTTTTTATGATTTGATATTAAAAATGTTTGTTTGGAGTTTTCAATATAAATACGTGGGGATAGTTGAATTGTGACACCCCGACTAATTAAATACCGGGTAGCTACTCCTTTATTAAATTAATTCAAAATGTCAAGTTGGTCCAGTTAATAGCATCACTGTCGAAAACATTTTAATGATTACTAACCACCTAGTATTTAAAAAGTAAGTGCCAAATTTTAATTAAAGTCCGATTAACATGCAACAAGTGTAATAAAGAATAAATACACCATTCACCATACTGAAGTAAAACTAATAACCATCACATAGTGTAAATAAAGTCTGGAGGAAAACTCCTCACTACAAATCCCACAACTGAAAAGTAAACTGAATACTGAAACAATACATGCTAAAGTCTGAAAACTGAAATGTAAAAGATGCTCTAAATAGAAATGGGCAACATGCCCTACAACTGATAGATAGTGACTCTGGAATCCAAAAGATAGAAGCGTCTACAAGCAAATCCCTGTAGCTTCCACAAACAGCTACAGCTCGTCACCTGAATGAGTATCCTATGCTTGGTGTCCTTGTGGCTGGGAACCTAAAATGGTTTTACAAAGAAAATAGATTTGAAAAGAAAACGGGTCAGAGCCCGAATGTGGAGTTATTTTAAAAACCTGCAAGTGCTTTAAAAACATTTAAAACATTAAATGCAAAGTACATGTTAGGACGTGCACTCACATGATATTCTCACCTCTCGTCTAACTGTGCACTCCTAACGTAAGTACCCATCTATAACAATACAAACCACTAACTAAGTGCTATTCCATCTAGCTAGACTGCCATAGGTCCTACCCTTATTACTCGGTTCTATTAACATTATAACGCTCGTAATTAAGTAGGGGTTTATCGTAAACTCAGATACTCAGTATGAAATATATATATCACTATCAGTAAACTCGTTATATTTCTCGAAATAATACCGTAATTATATTCACAACAATAACATGAAGGTTCCCATTAATTAAGTGTATATTAATCGCATCATAAATATACATTACAAGCACCCCGAGAACTAAGTTGTGGTGCTCACATACTCTGCTATCCATCCCGGTACATCACGTACATAAGGATTACATATTCCGAATCTCTCAGGAATAGTTCACAGATAACAACATCACAAACAATGGAGGCGAACACAGTCACATCACATAGGTAACGCACATACCTACGCTCCTACGATCAGCGGACTTATTAATATCCCAATAAGTCTTTCTATGACCTATGTTCATCAAGGTAACTAGTCTAAATCCGGGCAACACAAGGATTAGAGGGCCCTAAGCGAACGCAAACCTCCCGTGATAGCAAGTATGGTAGGTATGTCATACACACAATTCATATACCAATACTAAGTTAACACACGTCTTAGTAATACCGTAGTTTAATCGTAGTACATATCGCATTCTCGTACTAACTTATAATATCTACACTTATATATTTTCGGTTTATCATCATACGCGCCATAATCTATTCTCACGTCGTAGTAGACACTCACGTCTCAACCCAAATGGTTCATTGAATTAAATCTCTCTTATATAAATTTACTCCTCGTAATAACCCAAAAGTCCCAAATCTAACCTTACATCATCAAAGGAAGGTTATTTATATCCTCGAACAAGTTTACGGGACTCCAAAAATCAAAACAGTCCAAAAAGGACCAAACTGTCAACTCGTTAGAAGTCTCGTTCGAACGAGACTGTTCGAACGAGATTCCTCTGCCAACTCATTAGAAGTCTCGTTCGAACGAGGATGTTCGAACGAGATTCCAGTTCGTTCGAACGAACTGTACCTTCTAACGATATCTCGTTCGAACGAGATATCGAATGAAACCCCTTCTCGTTAGCAGCGACTGGTCAACTCGTTAGAAGCTCGTTCGAACGAGTTCGTTCGAACGACCTGGGTAGGGGCTTCTAACGAGCTGCCACCTCATCTGGGTAGGGACTCCTCGACATTGTGATGTCGCCACTGAACACGCACTAACGGAACTATCTTTGACCGCAGCTTCCTCTCGCTTCGGTCCAAAATAGCAATCGGCCCCTCCTCGTAGGAGCTATCCGGTTGGAGATTGATGTCCTCCACAGCAATGTGAGAATGAGCCAAATTATCCCTAAGGTATTTCCTCAGCGAGGAAATATGGAACACATCGTGAATCCGATGCAAATGTTCCGGTAACCCAAGTCTATACGCAACTGGTCCGATCCGCTCAATAATAGGAAACGGCCCCACATACCTCGGTGCCAACTTCCCTTTCTTCCCGAAATGCATAATCCCCTTTATAGGAGATACCCTGAGCAAAACCTGGTCCCCCACTTGGAACTCTCTGAAAAATCTCTTCGCATCAGCATAACTCTTCTGCCTATCTTGAGCTACCCGAATGCGACTCCGAATCAACTCAATCCTTGCCGAAGTATCCTGAATCACTTTCAGCCCAAGTAGTTTGTTGTCCCCCACCTCTAACCAACATGATGGGGAACGATAAGGTCTACCGTACAATGCCTCAAGCGGAGCCATGCCAATCGTGAACTGATAGGAGTTGTTGTAAGCAAACTCCACCAGTGGAAGGTACTGCTCCCATCCACCCCCGAAGTCAATAATGCACATGCGTAGCATGTCCTCCAACATCTGATTTGTGCGCTCTGTCTGCCCATCGGTCTGCAGATGATAAGCCGTACTCAACCGCAATTCCGTGCCCATGGCCTCCTAGAAACTCTCCCAAAACCTCGAAATAAATATCTTGTCTCTGTCAGACACGATATTCAGGGGCACACTGTGAAGTCTCACAATCTCTGAAATGAAGAGCTGGGCATACTGTCCCGTAGTGTAGTCGGTCCTTACGGGTAAAAAGTGAGCGACCTTGGACAACCTGTCCACAATTACCCAAACGGAGTCGTGACCCCTGTGCGACGTAGGCAACCCCGTTATAAAGTCCATGGATATGCTCTCCCACATCCACACCGAGACCTCCAATGGCTGTAGCAATCCTGCCGGTCTCTGATGATCCACTTTTACAAGTTGACAAGTGGCACATTTCGACACAAACTCAGCGATATCTTTCTTCATACCGCTCTACCAATACTGGCGTCTCATGTCTTGGTACATTTTGTCCCCTCCGGGATGTACCGCGAACAGTGAGCCGTGCGACTCTGCCATCACATCGTGTCGCAATTCCTCCCCTTCCGGAACTACCAATCTCCCATTGAAGCGCAATCCCCCAGTCTGAGCTAATGGTATAGGACTCGGCTCCCTCTGCTAGTAATCTAACTATCTGCTCCTGACAGAACGAGTCATTGGCCTGTGCCCGTACTACCTTCGTGACAATCTGCGGTGTAACGGTCATCACAGACATGAAAGATCGGGCCACTGCATCCTGGCGTCCCAATTCCTTCCACTTAGCCTTCCACACCTCTGCCACCTCATCTGCTGGCCTACGACTTAACGCGTCTGCTACCACGTTAGCCTTTCCTGGGTGGTACTGGATGTCGAACTAGTAGTCCTTCACAAATTCAAGCCACCTACGCTGCCGCATATTCAATTCCTTCTGCGCGAATAGGTACTGTAGGGACTTGTGGTCCGTGAACAGTTGGAACTTCTCCCCCAAAAGATAGTGCCTCCAAATCCGTAGGGCAAATACAACTGCTGCCAACTCCAAATCGTGCGTGGGGTAATTCTTCTCATGAGGCTTAAGCTTACGGGAAGCATAAGCTATGGCCTGTTCTCTCCTGCTGCAATACACCTCCCAGTCCTTGCAAAGATGCATTGGTGTAAACCAAATACTCAACTCCCGGTCTCGGCAATGCTAACACAGGTGCTGAGGTCAATTTGTCCTTCAATTCATCGAATGCCAACTGACAGGCATCACTCCAGATGTATGGCACACCCTTACGAGTCAGATGTGTCAAAGGACCTGCTATCTCTGAGAAACCCTGAATAAACCTCCTGTAGTATCCTGCTAAACCCAAGAAACTACGAATCTCAGTTGGTGTCGTGGGCTGTCCCCACTCCCTCAATGCTGATTCTTTCCCCGGATCAACAGATATTCCCCGGTCGGAAATAATATGCCCCAAAAACAGGACTTCTTTCAGGCAAAACCCGCACTTCTCATATTTTGCATACAACTCGTTCTGACGAAGTGTCTGTAAAACTTGCCTCAAATGCTCGGCGTGCTCCTCCTCTGTCTGGGAGTAAACCAGAATATCATCGATGAAGACAATGACAAACTGATCTAGGAAATCCCTGAACACCCTGTTCATCAAGTCCATAAACACTGCTGGAGCGTTGGTCAAATCGAAAGGCATAACCCAAAACTCGTAAGAACCATATCTCGACAAGAACGCGGTCTTTGAGACATCCTCCTCCCTGATACGCAACTGATGGTATCCCGATCTCAAATCAATCTTCGCGAAGAAAGAAGCTCCTCTCAACTGGTCGAATAAGTCATCGATTCGAGACAACGGATACTTATTCCGTTTCGTGACCTTATTCAACTCTCGGTAGTCCTCACTCAATCTTAGTGAACCGTCCCTCTTCTTCACAAACAAAACTGGAGCGCCCCAAGGTGAGGTACTCCTGCGAATAAAGCCCTGACCTAACAGCTGCTCTATCTGATCCCGTAACTCCCTCATCTCAGCTGGAGCCATACGGTACGGTGCGCGTGCTATAGGTCTCGTACCCGGTAGAAAATCTATAACAAAGTCTATCTCTCGCTGGGGGGTAAGCCTGGTATCTCCTGAAACACATCCGAATATTCCCTGACTACTGGGATAGAATCTAAAGGAATCACTACCTCCTTATAGGTATCCTCCTCAATGTAATACAGATGAGCGGTCGATCCTCCCTCTGGGCGAGGCATCGCCACTACAAACATCTCTTGCCCCGGAATGGCAAAAAACAATGCTCCCGCTGAAGCAATCAATCATGGCCCTATAAGCTATGAGCCAATCCATCCCAATAATCACATCGTGAACATGCATATCTAACACTAACATGTCTGCAGGTAATACCAAACCACCAATCTCTACCCCCACTCCCCGGCATATAAAGAATATAAGTGACCCACTCCTCAATGGTGAGTCGATACACGTCTCTGTGCCCTCTGCCGTAGCTAACAATCCTAAAGATTTTGCGAAGTGTGTAGCTATAAAACAATGTGTAGCCCCCGTATCAAACAATACCCGACCCATAGTGCCATGGATAGGAAACGTACCCTCAATCGCGGGCGGTGCCTGTGGAACTGCAGCCTGGTGGGCGTTGTAGACACGTCCATACTGTACCTGCCCCTGCCGAGCTGGGACTGCTGGAATGGGTGAAAATGCTGCCCTCTGTGGCGGTGCGGGGAGAGCGGCGGGAAACATAGGCCTCTGCGGCTCATGGCGAGCACCCTGCTACTGCTGTTGTGGGGCCCTGCCCCTATCAGGACAATCCTGACGTTTGTGGCCAATCTTACCGCAAATGAAACACTTCCTTCGGAAGCTTCCCCCTCGCTGCCCATGCTGACCACGACTCTGGTGACCGTTATCATTTCTGCCCTGACATTGTCGGCCCTTTTGAAATTGTTGATGACCATTCTGTCCTTGCTGCACTGGAGCTACTGGAAAGGTTGGTAGGGCTAGCACCTGAGCTGGTGTTGTGAGAGCGATTGTAACAAGTGGACCCTATGAATCATCACGGGCACCCTGCTGCTGGGGAGCTCTAATACCCTCTGGGCAATCCTGGCGTTTATGGCCGTGCGTGCCACACACAAAACATCGGCCTCTGAAGTTACTCCCCCTCTGACTCTGCTGCTGACGATGTCGTCCTTGCAGACTTGGAACTTTATTCCCCTCTCGAAAATGCTTCATTGAACCACGTTGTTGAATAGAACCGACTCGGTCTTGGGCAATCTGTTGTTGAATTTTCGGGGTCCTTGCACATTTGTCAGCCTTATCCACCTGCACTTGGCCAACCTCTCTAGGTCTTTTGCCTCCTATAAGCTGTATGCTGCGTTCTTGGTATTGTAAAACTGCAGTGGTAACTGCTTACGCCACGATACCTGCTAACTCGGCAATTGATATTCTAACCAGGGATACCCAAGGTGTGAGTCGTTCTTGCCCGTTTATTCCCTTACCCGTTCGAGCTAGTTCTTCTTGACGGTCCATCTGAAAATTTAAGTAAATTTGGATGAGTTCATCATTCAAATATCAAAACCGCGGAAGTACGAATTCCCAAAGTACAGAGATGAATACAACATTCCTAATATTTAGGGCTCTATATCAAAGAAGCTTAGCGAAAACATAATAAGCCGTCAGATCCTAAAGGACACTAGAACCTGATGCTCTGATACCACCTGTGACACCCCGACTAATTAAATACCGGGTAGCTACTCCTTTATTAAATTAATTCAAAATGTTAAGTTGGTCCAGTTAATAGCATCACTGTCGAAAACGTTTTAATGATTAATAACCGCCTAATATTTAAAAAGTAAGTGCCAAATTTTAATTAAAGTCCGATTAACATGCAACAAGTGTAATAAAGAATAAATACACCATTCACCATACTGAAGTAAAACTAATAACCATCACATAGTGTAAATAAAGTCTGGAGGAAAACTCCTCACTACAAATCCCACAACTGAAAAGTAAACTGAATATTGAAACAATACATGCTAAAGTCTGAAAACTGAAATGTAAAAGATCCTCTAAATAGAAATGGGCAACATGCCCTACAACTGATAGATAGTGACTCTGGAATCCAAAAGATAGAAGCGTCTACAAGCAAATCCCTGTAGCTTCCACAAACAGCTACAGCTCGTCACCTGAATGAGTATCCTATGCTTGGTGTCCTTGTGGCTTGGCACCTAAAATGGTTTTACAAAGAAAATAGATTTGAAAAGCAAACGGGTCAGAGCCCGAATGTGGTGTTATTTTAAAAACCTGCAAGTGCTTTAAAAACATTTAAAACATTAAATGCAAAGTACATGTTAGGACGTGCACTCACATGATATTCTCACCTCTCGTCTAACTGTGCACTCCTAACGTAAGTACCCATCTATAATAATACAAACCACTAACTAAGTGTTATTCTATCTAGCTACACTTCCATAGGTCCTACCCTTATTACTCGGTTCTATTAACATTATAACGCTCGTAATTAAGTAGGGGTTTATCGTAAACTCAGATACTCAGTATGCAATATATATATCACTATCAGTAAACTCGTTATATTTCTCGAAACAATACCATAATTATATTCACAACAATAACATGAAGGTTCCCATTAATTAAGTGTATATTAATCGCATCATAAATATACAGTACAAGCACCCCGAGAACTAAGCTGTGGTGCTCACATACTCTGCTATCCATCCCGGTACATCACGTACATAAGGATTACATATTTCGAATCTCTCAGGAATAGTTCACAGATAACAACATCACAAACAATGGAGGCGAACACAGTCACATCACATAGGTCACGTACATACCTACGCTCCTACGATCAGCGGACTTATTAATATCCCAATAAGTCTTTCTATGACCTATGTTCATCAAGGTAACTAGTCTAAATCCGGGCAACACAAGGATTAGAGGGCCCTAAGCGAACGCAAACCTCCCGTGATAGCAAGTATGGTAGGTATGTCATACACACAATTCATATACCAATACTAAGTTAACACACGTCTTAGTAATACCGTAGTTTAATCGTAGTACATATCGCATCCTCGTACTAACTTATAATATCTACACTTATATATTTTCGGTTTATCATCATACGCGCCATAATCTATTCTCACGTCGTAGTAGACACTCACGTCTCAACCCAAATGGTTCATTGAATTAAATCTCTCTTATATAAATTTACTCCTCGTAATAACCCAAAAGTCCCAAATCTAACCTTACATCATCAAAGGAAGGTTATCTATATCCTCGAACAAGTTTACGGGACTCCAAAAATCAAAACAGTTCAAAAAGGACCAAACTATCAACTCGTTAGAAGTCTCGTTCGAACGAGACTGTTCGAACGAGATTCCTCTGCCAACTCGTTAGAAGTCTCGTTCGAACGAGGATGTTCGAACGAGATTCCAGTTCGTTCGAACGAACTATACCTTCTAACGATATCTCGTTCGAATGAGATATCGAACGAAACCCCTTCTCGTTAGCAGCGACTGGTCAACTCGTTAGAAGCTCGTTCGAACGAGTTCGTTCGAACGACCTGGGTAGGGGCTTCTAACGAGCTGCCAGATTCGTCCCAGATTTTCTAAGTTACGTTTCTCACCATTTTTAACACCTCAATCCTTCTCCAAAGATCGTTCTAATAGAGTTTTAAGTCCTCTAATCATACTATAACATGCTAAGGTCTTATACTAACATCTCTTAATACATTAAAGCATCCTAAACATCATTTAATCACAAGATTTTATGCTTTTCCCCAATTTTAGCAAGAACATGAACCCTAGGTTTATATCATCATCAAATCCCAGAGTTTAATTCGTTTTAATCTCTTCTAATCACAATTATTATGAGAGAAATCATCTACCTATCATTCTACATTCAATTCTCTTCAAAATTTCCAAGTTCTAAACTCCAAACTACATGGGTTTTCATTCATCTTTCAAAAACAATTAAAATTCCTCAATTTCTAACATGGAAAAGACATTCTCTGAAATTAAATGGAATAAAGTCACTTGCCTTGATTGTCTATGAGTTTGGTGTAGGTTTGGTAGAACTTTTCTGCAAAATTTCTTCTCTCCAAGCTTCATCTCCAATGGTGGCTTAAGGTGGCTAGGGTTTTGATTTGGGAACTTAGAAAACTCTTCTAATAACCTACGTAGACTTCTAGGTTAATATGGTTTGGTTAATGGGCTTAGTGGGTTTAATCCACATCAGATTTACATCTCTAATTTTCGTCACTTTTAATTCCTAAAAATGTAAAATTACCAAAATACCCTTTAAGTTGCCGGTATGGCCTAAAAATACCCCGGGACCCAAACTACACCCCCGGCTAGTGTTTTCTGACTATCTCGACCCTTCCGGACGCGTTGGCGCACTCAAAACGACCATACGGTTTATAGATTTTAAATTCACTTTTATAATTAACATAATATACCATGACACGGCGGTCACACGCGTCTCAACAAAATTTCTAAAATGCGGTATATCAATCTCACGACAAATTTTATAATACCAAATACATATAACCAAAACATGTATGCACATAATCAAATACCAACTCGCATCTCGTTAGTATTTATGACCGGGATTAATTTTCAAATAATACGCATTTAATTAATTAATCCCAAAAATAAATATAGCCAAAAGTACGGGGTATTACATGAATATTTCAATATTCATGAATGAATTTCAAAATCACATATTTGAATGATTTTTAACTCTTCTTATATTTTTACTGAAAGTATTTATTTATATATTTATTTTTATAACAGTGATACACATATTTTTTTCCATTTATGTACCTTGGGCATTGTTATTTATCGTCATTTTTTTTCCGATGGTAATCCATGGTGCTTTGTAAAGTGTTTTGTTAGCACAAGTTATAACTAAATAAGGACAAAAGGATATATAAAATAGGTCCTCTTTCTGAACTTCATATTATCCATGTATTGTCAAATAAATGTCTCAAAGATGGTGGTAAAAAATATCCAATTGATCTAAATTTTTTATTCGTATTTTTTCTTATTACATAGGTTTCGGATGTTGCATCTCGCTCGCGCATCGCGCAGGTTTTCAACTAATCTTTATCTTTATATACTATAAAATTCTATACAAGAGAGTTAAAACTCCCTCTTATCTAAGGTGTCCACGTGTCAACTAAATTTTAAACCCCAAAAATATGAGTACCCTTTCACACGTTCAGCTTATAGCTTCTGAAGCTGAGAAATGCTCCAGGTATTCATCTCACACAGTTGTTCGATAGAAATGTTTGCGCCCTTTAATTTCCAAGACTCTTCATCTCCCAAAGTAAATCATTTATCATTTCTATCACACAAATTTCTCTCACGTATAACTTTCTTTAATTCCCCAAGCCTCCATCTCCTTAAACCTCCATGATATGACGCCACCTTCTCTGTCACTCCATTTACTGCATTACCCAATGCATCTCCCTCATCTAGACGATCCATCCCATGAAACGACGACCAAAAACCACCACATACCTAAAAGCCATTTCAAAGGAGTGTAGCAGAAGATGGAGAGGAGATTGGAGAGGCTAGAGGCGACGTAAGAGAGGATGATGGAGGGGCCGGTGTGGTTGTGGGCTTCTTAGTCAGTGATGGAGAAGATGTCAGAGCCGACGACGGGGCCGAAGCCGAGCCAGATGAGGTCCCACTGAGTGAGACATGTTTTCATGTGGTGTTCGCTTTGTTTGGGGAGGTTGATGATCTCAGTGGAGTCGGAGGAGCGGGCGTGGTTGTAGGCACATTTTAGGACCTTTTTGTTGTGTTGATCTATGGCTTTAAGAGACACAAAACGGAGGCACATACACAAATTCTTTCGAATGAGATGGTATGTATATATATCTATATCTATAGTTTTGATTTGGTCTTTTGATCTGTAGAAACTCAAAAGGGTAATGCTTTTATTATTTATGCACATGTGAATGTATATGTGTTGTTTTGATTTGGACATGTTTTAGTCTTTTGATCTATAATAACTCAAAAGGATATTTTTTTTTCTTTATTATATATATATATATATATATATATATATATATATATATATATATATATATATTAACCTTTTATTCGTGATCTGCACCATTATATTGATTTTGTAAATGATTCATGTTATATATATGTATTGTCCTTTGAATATTGTAGGGTGTTCCGATTTGTAGAAACTTAAAAGGCTAATTGAGAGAATGATGTGGAGACCAGTGGATGTATGTTAAGTATATTTTGGTAGTTTATTGATTTACTGAAATGGTTTTCTGTTTTGGTGATTTGGGGGGAAGAATTAATTTATTAGTTTTCTCATATGTGGGTTTTATCCTATGGTCTTTTGATTGGAGAACAATTTACTTTTACTGTTCGTTGGTTAGAGGTTTTGTGCTTTCTAGAATTTATATCAGTAAATTCACAAGCAAGTTTGAGATTTTTTATTTTTTTGTTTTAAATCCTTTTTACTTCTCAGCTAATTGTATTTTTTAGGTTTTTAATCATTGAGTAGTGCCCACAACATAATTTGTGTTATTTCACTTTATCACTATATATCCTGAAACAACTGATTCAGAATGTCAATTTATTATTGTTTTTATAATTGTTATTTCTCATTCTTCTTACGTAAAATATTTCATATTTATGTTGGCCCGTGCATATTCTGATCCAGATTGTCAATTTAATATTTTTTTGGTTACAAAACAACTATGGGTACACAAAATATTAGAGCATAATAAATATATATTGATAGATTTTAGATAAAGGGATAGTAGATGCAAAACCAACGCGGACTTGCCTATAGCATTTTATGGCATTTGTATTTTTTTTATCAAAGGCATTTATAAACTTTACATTAGTTTTTATAGCATTTGGAAAATATTAACTCTTTTTGGTTTTAAATTTTTTATTTTAATTTTTTGTTATTATTAGTATCATTCCCCTGTATTTTGGATGTAGAAATAGAACACCAAATGTGCTTCTGATATTGATTTACGTATTTCTTATCTTCATATTATCTATGTATTGTTTAAATAAATGTCTTACAGATTGTGGTGAAAACTAGCTACTTGATTAAATTTTCGATGCATATTTTTTTCTCTTCCTTATATGTCTCGTATTGAGCCTCGCTCGTACATCGCGCGGACTTACACCTAGTATTAGTATAATATACCATACAAGTAATCTAATTTTCTCATTGCTAAGAATGTACAATTAGGAATCTCTTAATAGTATAAAATGCAAAACAAGACATTTATTATGCTTTGCAATTAGCCTATCCACGTGGCTTGCATTCAATCTAAGGAGCTTTCAATTCTACGGTGTCCACCATCGTCAAAAGTAACCTTGCCGTTTCTTCCAAAAAAAAAATCTTCGTTTTCTTCTATTCTCTCTCCTCACGTCTGTATTTGAAATTTTGCCAATTGTCTACAATTCATACCTACGTTAAAAACTAACCCTTTTAAACCCTTTTCATACCGGTTATAATCCCCAGTAGCTGTTTAAGTTTTTTTGACTTTTGCACGTCTCATCTTTTTGAATTCTTTCACAGTACATCATTGAAATTTTTAAAACCCCTTATACCCAAACCAATAAAACCTTACAATAACATTTCTCAAAAAATTGGAACCGGAGGCTCTCATTCTGTTTGTAAATCTCAACTCGGGGAGTCATTTCTTGCTTTGAAAAAGCAAAAACAGTAGGATACTTTGAATCCCCATACACTTGATGTATGCACTCTGTTCTTTAAATCACATACATGTGCATTTTTCAAGATTTTTTATTACATGATGATTTATTGGATATCCTTTCTAATTCAAGTTTTAGTAAATGTTTATTAAAGGTTAACGGTATAATGTATATATATAAGGTTCACAAGTGGACCAAAAGAATGGACTTTTTAATGAACCTTAACAAAAAACACATATTAACACATTAATTTTAATTTTTATAGTGTAATTGGTCCGCGCCAGCGGCACCCGAGACCACACCTTCACTCCACTACCCCCCACCCCACCCCACCCCCACCCCCTAACCATCACCATCACCAAAGCAGCCCTTGTGGCAGCCCTTATGACAGCAGGGCTGCCATGGGGGTGGGGGTGGGGTGGGGGGCGTGTGGGGGCGAGGGGGATCGATCGACACGCGTATTTGGTGCTGCTGGCGTGGACCAATTACACTATAGGAATTAAAATTAATGTGTTATTATGTGTTTTTTGTTAAGGTCTTAAAAAATCCATTCTTTTGGTCCACTTGTGAATCCCTCTCTCTCTCTCTCTCTCTATATATATATATATATATATATATATATATATATATATATATATATATATATATATATATATATATATATATATATATATATATATATATACGGGTGGTGAAACTGTATAATACAATTTGTAATAACATCAGGGTATACTCCCCTTATATCTACAGCCCCTCCCCAACATTTGGACAGTCAACTCTTCCATCTGGGAACAACAACTTATCTGGAAATACTCTCTCCTTTTGGGTCATCTTCAGGTGAGTTTATCTATGTAACACCCCGTAATTCTGCTTAATTAGGAAAATACGTTTGTTTAAATTACGTGAGTAGAGTAATTTAAAGTGATCACGTGAGTAGAGTAATTTATGTGATTAATTACATTTTATTTAAATTACGTGAGATGAGTAATTTAATGAAATATTATGTTAATAAAGATGAATATGACAGAAAAAAAAATTACTAAATGTGAATAGTAAGTTTTAATGTTTATAGGTACGTTCTAGTGACTATATGGACGCACCAGAGTTATCTCAACCGAGTATCGCGCGTAGGACAAAAATTAAGGATGAGAGTAGAAAAATATTTAAGAGACTCAAATGTAATTTAGAGTCCACGGTTGATTCCGAAAGGGTTGAATTAGTCAAAATAGTATACCCGGGGGTACTAGTTGAGTGCCGGGTCAATTTCGGGCTAAACCGGGACCATTCGGGGGCATTTTGGTCTCTTTACAATTATGGGAAAGATGACCTACGAATTTTGAAACCCTAGATCAGATTATAAGAGTGGTGGCTAGGGTTAGTCAAATAGAGATACACCATAGCCATTAGAGAAGAGAGAGAGAGGCATATTCCTAAGGCAAAAGAAGGAAGGAGGGATCATCCTAAGGATAAATATTCGAGTATTATTATTTATGAGTGTGTGAATACTCGAATATTATTATTTATGAGAATCTTTGGGACTATTGGCCATTGTTATGTGTGATTGGCAATTATGGCCATTTATATACGTTTGAGGAACAATGTGAAATATATATACTATGTTATTAAAGTATATATATTATATGATACGGAAATGTATATATATTTATGTGTGTATGGTATAAATATATGTGAAGCATACCCCCTCTAATGCTATCGTGGGAAGTTGCACGATGTGGGTGAGGCCCCTGGCTTGAGGAGCAGGGAGCGTATAGTCCCCAGGTCATAGCGTCCATTGTTATATTGTGTGATTTTTATTAAGGGTGAGACGTGGTGGGTATGTTTAGTCTCATTGCCGGGGAGGAACTATTACCGCTTCTCAGACGTTGTGATTTATGACTGCAGTGTCGGTGATATTGAGTCCGACCGTTGGTCCCAAGGATGGTATGTGAGTGATGCCCTGGAAGATGATAGTATTGAGACACCGCATCCTCGAGTTATAGCTCGTTGGGATGGTTATTATACTGGTGTGTATAGTATATTACTTTTGCATGAGAACAAGATATTATATCTCTATTAGAGTAAAGAGATAAATTGAATGTGAAATGAATTCTCATTCCGAGAGATTGTATCCGAACTTATATTGTGATTCCTATTATAAATGAGGACGTTATGTATATTTATTTAAATGAGTATGTATATATAAGTTGAGTGTTGAGGGTCTAATGGATCTCGACGATCGACCTTGCCAAGTAGTAGTGTATCAGGGGGTTCCTTGTTTGGATTTCGCTTTGCGAGATACCCCACCCACGAACATGGCATAGTGTTGAGACTGGGGAGAAGTTTAACCCTTAGTGCTCTAGTTTTGGGTTTTTCTTATATGAGTGTATATATATATTGTGTACTGAGGGTATAATGGATCTCGACGATCGACCTTGCCAAGTAGTATTGTATCGGGGAGGTTCCTTGTTTGGATTTCGCTTCTCGAGACACCTCATGCACGAACATGGCATAGTGTTGAGACTGGGCAGAAGTTTAGCCCTTGGGACTTGGTTTGCTTAGGATTTCTAGAGTTTGGGGGTGACGTATTAGTTAGGCAGCGTAGCTTGACTAGGATGTTTTGAGGGATGCGCTTGGTGTGCACTATTAGAAGATAGGTGAGGGGTATCTTATGGGAGTGCGATACCAATTTAAATATGAGATAAAACATATTTTTAAAAATAAAGCATTTATGCACTTGCTAAATATTTTCACAACTCGGGCTCTGACTCGTTTTCTACTTTTCCTCTATTTTGTTATATCTATATATATACTTAGGTGTCAAGACACAGGGATGCCTGGATGACGATTTCCTTTGAGTCAGACGCTTGTTGCAGCAGCTGTGGATGCATGCAGGTTTATTTTTAGACGCTTAGTTAAATAAAATAAAATTTTGACGCGAGCCTAATAGGCTATTAGTAATTAATTTTGACGCGAGCCTAATAGGCTATTAGTAATTAATTTGGTTTTCGATAGTGATGCTAGGAATGATCCATATGCGACTCCTCTTTTAATTTGGTACAAGAGTGATCGCCCTGTATTTTATTAGGTGGGGTGTCACAATGTGGTGTAAATTGAATATACTGTTTTCTCCTCTCTTTTTTTCTTATTATTATCTAGTTTTTGAGCGAATGTGTTTTTTTATGTTAACTTCTTACTGTGTTTAATTCATCATGGTTTATGTCCATATTACCAATATTTTTTTTACTAAGGTAATATTTATTAAATTCTTTGTGCTACTTACTATATATAACAAAATTGTTAGTTGAAAAAAAAAAAAAGAACATGGATGATATGATTCGGATAAAGACCATATGGAAAGCATACTTATGAAGATTAAAAAATTCATTTGCATAAGTATTAGATATTTTTATATAAGATATAGTTATAATTTTTACAAAACTATTATGAGAATAGTATGGTCCACGCATCATGCGGGTTTATACCTAGTTTTGATATAAATCTAAACAATGCAAAATCAACAAGCAAGTTATACGCTCGCCTTTAACGATGGTTGAATATTAGTCTTATCCTTATTGAATTTAGTCAAGAATAGTTTTTTTCCACCCTTCCTTGCGTTCTTTATCCTTCTTTTATCACCAAAGACCCCCTTAGATTTAGAATGTATAAAGTGAATGCCTCCTAACCCTAACCTCTCATTTAAACATCTTAATCCAGAATTTAGGTTAACCCCTTGATGGATAACGATTTCAATGCCCCCAAATGAGTCTCGACTAGTCTAAAAACCTCGCGGTAACCAATCTCTACTCATGGATACTTGGTTTTTATAATTTCAACCCATTCCATATTAAGTGTGCACTGAAAATCACCTTTCGAGTCACCAAACATAAATATCCCATCTCAATTAACAAATAGCGACTACGTATGTCTTGATTGAGATATCATTAATCCCCATCATTATTACCCACTACGACGTGCTGACAATTTACTGAATTTAATTTACTTAATCACACTTACTAAATTTTACTTCCACATAAATATTAATTTTATTCTAACTAATTAATATCTATTAAACATGTAATTTTATTAGGAGAACGCGTGTAATTAAAACGCTAAAATTAATTATTCAAAAATACAGAATGTTACAACACACATACAAAACCCGAACTCACTACTCCTACAACCTGCTTAAAACCAAAAATATAAATAAAGACACATATGTATTTTACCCATGTCAATGAAATACCCACTACACTCTCATTACATCACAAACACATGCACATGTGTGGATTACCCTTTCTGCCCTCACCACTTAACCTCCCAATTATACCCCTAGCCCCATTATCCCATTTATAAAAGAAGTGAAGACTCAATTGAAGAAAACACAAGAGAGAATTATTTTAAGAGCTTATTTTGTTGAGAAAAATTTATAGAGAGAAATTATATTTATTGTTTTTATTTAGGAAGAAAATAATTTAGTGTTTGTAATTTGAGAGGAACTGTGGATGTAATTGAAGGAAGATTGATTGGAATTCAAAAAAACTTGGTTTGATCACTTCTCTTAATTACTCTTGTTTAGTTTTACATGCTCTTTATTTTTTTATCTTATGCTTGGACAATAAGTATGGTAGGCTAATCATCCCATTCGAGGGATGAAATGAAGCCCCCGTGAATCTAATTTAATTAGTATGATAATTTTCCATTTATTTAACATCATTTCATTAGTAATTTTTAATTCTTACACTTGTTTATGCATTAAGAAATGGTAAACAATCATTGAGAAAGGATTGAAAGTTAGTTTTTAAGATTCAGACTAGATATAGGCTTATCATATTATTGAAGTTATGATCTAACCTTCGAATACTATTGTTTTATAATTGTTGAATTTAAAATTAGTTACATGAATTTTCCCTTGCGGGTGGTTCATCTAATTCATTTTAATTCTTTTTGGTGAAGATTTTATAGGAATTATAATTATGTTTCTAAATTTGTGTTTATGATAATTCATTAGTTTGATGAGAATGAACTTTTAAAATAAATAAATATGTTGGAAGTAAATACATTGGATTATTACAAAATAGTGTTAATTTTGTGAAGTGGGGTGGATTTCATTA
The DNA here is from genome assembly GCA_949130495.1 of Sambucus nigra. Lineage (NCBI taxonomy): Eukaryota > Viridiplantae > Streptophyta > Magnoliopsida > Dipsacales > Adoxaceae > Sambucus > Sambucus nigra. The sequence goes on along the minus strand of OX422222.1, from coordinate 138,553,134 downwards.
CTTGTTTATCTATCAATTACATCACTTCTGTTACTTCTCATCATTTTATTAATTAGATTACGTTAGATTTTTAGTCACATAGCTATTTAGTTTCAATCCCTTTAAAGCAAAGTAGAAAACAACACACACACACACACACACACACAGATATATATATATCATATTTGAAAGTGAATTGCATTCATCTTCTCATTTTAGCTCTCTCACTCTTTAAAGTTGGTTTAACATCCTTAAATACCATTATACAAGTTCATATTATGTTCGTAGGTTGAAGGATTTTGATGGGAAAAGGGATTTGCAACAACGATACACAAAAAAATATTTTCCATCGTAACTCTAAAGTAAAGGACACTCACTCATCTTGAGGGTCAAAATGATACTCAATGGCACTCGCAATAGGGAGAGTGGAGTCAAATTATGGAGAGATCAACTTAGAAACCAATATGACACCATATGTGGTGGTAAAAGGGTCTAACAAGGGATTAAGATCTGAGATATATGAATCAACACCAATATCACTGAAAAGTGAGATAAACATTTTTTGTAGAGGATCCATACGAAAAGAAGCGGAAACCATCTCCGAATTAATCTCAATTAATTGGGTGGAACTCGTAGTCGGAACTAACCTATAGTCAAGAGGTTCCTCTTGGACATACATAGTGGGTTCAGTAGGTGTTAACTCGAGAATGTGTTTGGAAATGATTGGTGGGTGAACCTCAAATGTGCTTTCTTTTGTAGTTTTTAGGAATGGATCATTCTCAAATTCTATGGGTAAGTCAATACAATTGGAAACTTGGGTCACAGACCATGAGGTGGTCTCAACAACGAGATTATCGGGGTGATAGATTTTATCACACTCATAGTTCGTGTCACAAGATGACTCATCATTATTCCACATGGGTGTAACAATTGGTTGACTTGTGAGGAGATCTTAGTCTCTCACACATTCAAATTCATTTAAGCATTTACAAATCATTTAAGATCTTGATTTTGAACATGAATATCTTGCTCTTGCTCGATTATAAATTTTTATAACAAGCATTCAAGCGTGGATGTGGATGATGGTGGGTAAGTGATGGGTGCTAATGCAATGGTGGACAGCTGAGGTGAATACAACTTGCTATTAGCATGACTAAACAAAGAGTACTCATATGAAGTTTGGGGAACGGGGTCAGGTTCATCGTAGTTGAGAGGATGGCCTCCGTGAAAGACAAAATATTGATAATTATGGGGAGCGTAGTGAAAAAACTTATCGGGATAGGGTGCACTAGATTGCCATGATAACTGGAGAAAACCGTGGGTTTGGATTCATAGTGCGTGTGTGTGTGTGTGTGGGGGGGGGGGGGGGGGGGGTGATCAAGCCTCTACAAATTGCTTGGTTTTTCAAACAACTTGGTATTAGATATGTCATGACAATAGCTCGAAGTGGGTTCCGAAATAGTGTCATATGGATTCACTTAGTCCATGGTTGGTTTGGATAGCTAGGGAAGGTTTGGGCACTTATAGAACAAGTTATCGACTTGAAAGCAATAGTTGCACGATAAAGGTGATAAATAGACAAAGTAGTCCCTTAAGGGACGTTCTTTTGCATTGACGGGATGGATAGTTAGAGAAAAAGGATTCTCCGATAATAGTTTTGGATTTTTAAATTTTTGAAAAAGAAAGAAAATCTTCTTGGGTTTTGAATTTACAAAAAGAAAGAAAATATTTTTGGGATTTTTTAATATAAGAAAAAGAATGGAAAATGTCTTTTGATTTTTTGGAATAAGAAAAATAATTAATTTGTTTTTGGCTTTTGTGAAAATTATAAAAAAAAAATGTTTTTGGCTTTTTTGAAAAAGGGAAAAAGAATGAAAAATATTTTTGTCTTTTTTTTAAATAAGAAAAATGAATGAGAAATGTTTTTGGCCTATTTTGAAAATAATAAAAAACAATGAAATTTTTTTTTTGACTTTTTGAAAAGGGATAAAAATGGACTCGCTTTGAAAGATAAAAGGACGGCGCACACACAACTAATTACCAAAGGATTTGAATTAGACACGTATAAGTAAAGGACAAACCTTAAGTAGCACGTGGCAAATTTTTAACTTCAATTGAGTGATCGGTAGTCAAATTTTAATCAAACCACGGGTGAGAGATATATGAATTATTATGTCTCATTTGAGAAATGTTCTCATACTCTTCTGGCTAGCAAGTTATTTTAATTATGTGAGGGCACGGGTGAACAATCAAGTGGAATTAAGTGACTGAGTGAGTGATGAAATCCTAACTTGTTTCTATAATCGGGTCTAGGTCCTAAGTCCAATTAATTCATGAAACATTCAAAGTAAGACTATGCATAAAATAAAGTCACGTTGGATAAAATAGTCAAGCAATAAATGGACTTGCTAACTCGAGTTGGGCGAGTGATAAAGTAATGTACCTCCTATAGCTTTTACATGCATGGAACGAATACTGAGTTTAGTTGATCGGTCAGAAGTTCGCCTAACTTCACTTGTTCTAAAAATCATAGGAATCATAGATGGTCCATTCTCAGCATCACTGTCGATTAAAATAATAGTACGAGATAACCACCAATCATGTTAGAAAATGTTCTGTCAAACTTAAAATTTTGTAAATAAAAGAAAAACATTGAGACAATCCCATTTGCAAAAATGATGGATACCAAAAATCAATGAGTAACGGAAAGTCAATATAATAAATAATTACCGAATAAGCTATCGGTGAATAGACCAATACAGATAGTTACACCGAGTATTAAAATTCAATTATTACATTATAATAAGTGAATGCAAAGCGTGGGCAACATGCTCGAATAAATAACTAAACATAACTAGAGTATAATGGAAAGGAGCGTCTATAACGAATATCCTATAACATCCACAATATGCTATAGGTCCATGACAACAGGAAAGGAAATGTAATTTCGGGTGTCCTTGCGGTAGAGCACTTGTACGGCAAGGAGCATATGCAAAAACAAAGAAATATAGACGGGTCCCGGCCCGGTTTGATAAGATTACCATGTGACTAAAATGCATGATAATTAAGTGCGTAATTCTCTCGCAATTATCAATAATATTTCTCACCTCTCAATCTAAAAGCACCACCTAGCTCAATATCAATGAAAATTCTCTAGTTAACCCAAGTACTAAGGGCTAACTTCTCCCTAGTCTCAACACTATGCCCTATTCGTGCGTGGGGTGTCTCACAAAGCGAAATCCAAATAGGACCCCTCCCCCCCCGATACACTACGAATAGGCAAGGTTGGTCATTGAGATCCATTAAACCCTCACCACGAAATCAAGATATACATATTCATCTAATTACGTACACATAACAATTTCATTCACCAAGTAAAGGCACAGTTCCTAATTTCTTTAGGATATACATATATGGAAATTCATTTTATCAAATCTTTACCAATTTAATCACATTTCAAAACTTCCTTTACCAATTTTATTTCCTCTATTCCATCCAGGAAAAATACATATTTGAAGCAAGTTTTATTATCATAAAAAATTCTTTACCTTTTCTTTTCATAACTTTCCATTTTCCTTCTTCCATCCGAAAAATGTATTTAATGTCCCATTTCCCTTCTTCCATCCGGGAAATGTAATTTAAAGCCATTTCATTATCATAAAATGCTTTAATAAAAATAATGTCCCACATTATTATCCATAGTTATATATATACATCATATAATATAACATTCTCTAAGACTGCCCGTCTGGATTTCCCCACTGTGTGCTCCCCTAAATGGCTATCATCTTCCAGGGCCTATCACTAAGATAACCTGGGATCCTATCGAAACGTTGGAAGCGGTCATATGCCTGCGGGAGAGTCATGACCACACCCAGAAACACCTCACCAGTGCAAAAAACATACAATAATCGCTCATATGGACTAGGACTATACCCACCATGCATTCATTAGCCATGGGGCTTCACCATACGCACACAACTTCCCTTGTGATAGCGATTTAGAGAGGTGTGTATCCATAAATTAACATTTATGAAAATAATTTTTCTTTCCATTTTGAAATCATTCACTTTTACATTCTAAAAAACCATTTATACTTAGCCATTAAGTACCAAGTTTTAGAATATGTATTTCATTCTCATTAAGTCATATTTTTTTAATGACTTAAGACCCGAAGTGCTATTATCCTCAAACTAGACTCCAAGAGTTCAACACATTATCCTAAGCTATCAACGTGACTCTCACTCAATAATTGACTCCCAAAAGTCTCAACATTAACATTTTTACCTTCTAGACACTTTTAGGTTAACTTCCTATATCATTCGGCTATTAACCTACACAAACTAGCCCTCGGGGTAAGCCCAATTATCCTCATTTTATCCTAGGACATTAGTCTACCCAAAACAACTCTCTACGACTCCCCATTACTTCCCAAAGGAAGGTTCCTAAACCTCGAACCTAAAAGAAAAGGGACAAAAACTAAGATAGAAAAACATCCTAAAAATGCAGGCATTCCGAATCGATTCGCCTTGGCCGAATCGATTCGGTCTTGTAAACGAATCGATTTGGACAGTTCGAATCGATTGGATGGAGAGGACCCAACCATTCTGCATAGAAACGAATCGATTCGCATGGTCCGATCGATTTGGTTAACTCAGACCTGACACCTTCCCCATTACCGAATCTATTCGCTAGGGGCGAATCGATTCGGCCATGCGGAATTTGCCCAATTTGGGCTACGGGTTTAAGAACCCTAAAATACCAAAAACCCAAATCTCTCAATTTCCTTCAACAACAACAATAAATAACTCTCCCAAATTACTTCAACACCACTAATAACTAACATATATTCCTCAAATCAAATTTAAATCAAGATCAAAGGGTTAAACACCAAAAATTCCCAAAACCCATAAATGGTTTAAAACTCCAAAAACTAACTATACATGAAAATTATCACATTAAATCAATATCTAGCAAGTAAGAAACTTGCCTCGGGTTTGTACTCTCGGATTCTCCTCCGGTAGCAACGGATTCCGGCTCAAATCTCCATTTTTCTCCCAACTATCCTCTCTCTCTCTCTCTCTCTCTCTCTCTCTCTCTCTCTCTTCTCTCTTTTTTCTCCATTTCTCCCAACTCTCTCTTCTGTCTCTCTTTTGGTTTCTAACACAAAATGTGAAATAAAAAGGGGTGGGGGAGACTTAAACGGGTCTTAAAACATAAATTCCCCTCTTTTAAGTGTTAATACAACATTAAAATGACTAGTAACCACATAATTGAGTCATAACCTGTTAAAAATGCCCAAAACTCAAAAATATAACTTAGCACTTATTTTGACTATCTCGACTATTCTAAAAACAACCGCACCCCCTATTTTGGCATTTGGAATAACATGAACTATTTTTATGTTCCAATTTCATTTTGTTTCATTAATTAGGCTCTAATTTAAATATGAGTCATAACCGTCGTTTTACATATAACGACGCAATAAAACACAATATAATGCTATTCACCTTCTCATAACGGTAAATAGACAAAACATAATAAATATTATTCCTTAATATCACGGGAAATAATATTTACTCCAACTTCCCCTATTTTATAAACTTAGCCCATCGGGAAAAATAATATAAAATAGTCGCTCAAAAGCCTGGGTTGTTACATACTCCCCCCCTTAGAAGGGAATTTTGCCCTCAAAATTCAGGCGTACCCTATAATCATACAAGGGTATACTATACTAATCTATCATTCTATCATTCTTAGTAAACCCCTCGGCAGTGCGGCGTCCCCCATTGGACTCGGACTAAGGTCATCACTTTTTGATCTCAGTCTACATTGTTCGTGCTCTAACATAGCACCAAACCGTTCCTCATGAACTATCGATCCTACCTTTCTACTACGGAAAGAGATAATTACATAACTCGCCTCAAGTTGTCTTTTCTCTCGAATAACTTTATACTCTTGCCAGGGAATAACTACACTAACATATAATCACGTAACCCCAACACTTTAAAGAAATATTCTCGGACCACTCCAAGCCCAAGGAATATATCATCCGCTGGTTCCATTCCAACGAACAGGCCATTTACTCAGCTGGCTACACTAAGCCACACACAAGGCACCATACTTATAGAAAACGACCGGAACTATTATGGGGGACTTCAATCCATAAAAACTACTACTCCAATCCTTTCTTTAAGTCAAACCCACCTATTCAAGGTATGGATTTCGGCATTTGGTTAACTTCCTCCATTCATTCATCCATCTATGGGTGGTAGGATATACCCTATATCCATACGATTACCATTTCTTTCTGGAAACTTTACCAACAATCATGACCGTTGCAATGTCGCCAATTCAACAAAGATGTCCATGGATATACCCGTCATCATTCCACACTACTCTCTTCACACTAGTAGGTGAAAGGGTCGATCACGGACATGAACGCTCTTGCTATAGTGTCCCCTCGATTAAGCTCGTTCCACTTGGCATTCCATGCCTCAACTAATCTCTCCGATGGTTTTTTACTTGGCGCATCATCTACCCCATCCACATTTCCTTAGCGAAAGGGAATATCCAATTGATAGTCCTTTACGAACTCCAACTTGTTGCTCGTGAAAAGATAATTTCCTGCCCAAGAAGTAGTGCCTCTATTCATTCAAGGCAAATACTACCGCTATGAACTATATCTCAAGCGTGGGATAACACTTCTCACAAACTTTAAGTTTGTGATACACATGAACAATGGGTCCATGCTCCAGTATTAATACTTACCATTCCCAGCAGAGACTCGTTCATCAAATCCACTCCTGATCTTAACGACGCGAGTGCAGGAGTAAAAATCAACTCATCCTTCAACCCCCCAAAAGATAGGCTGCCAACGTAACGCGCTATCTAAGAGAGGCCTCACCTTCTATCTCCTGAACATTCCGAATCACTCGAGATCCCATACTTCTTCGTTCTAGGGACCAAATCCTACTTAGATTTAACCCACAAACCTATTGCGGTCAACTCCCTATCGCCTTCCTAAAACAATGTCGCATGCCCTAAGGACCTAGCGTCCTAATAATCCTAAAGTTGATCTTATCCTAATCAAGAGTATAAATATTATTCTAGTTATATCCCTAGTGTCCAAGACTTGTCCCGACTTCCAACATTCGCTTGGTTTCATGCATGGGATGTCTCGCCAAAGTGAAATCCAAATAATGAACCATCCCGTTACACTACTACCTCGCTTCGTCGGTCGTCGAGATGTAACGATCGAAGACACATGATCGGGACTGCTAAAATCTTAACTAGCAACCCTATTAATGCACTACTACTTCTAAGTCTTGCCATTTCAATTAACTAAAAATTTAACTAATCTGGCATTTACTTTTTGTAAGATGCCACAAATGCTTTATCCCAATATACATACATACATCTCCTTAAATGACCTTCTCATTAAGGCATAACCATAAGTCTCTATCCGAATTTCATATCTTAGTCTTCCCCACATCGATCAGAGGAAAAACTATTACAGTGCTCCTATATCACACATAAACTTAGCCCTTAATCACTTAATTACATGATTCTCGGCTAAACCTTCTAACCCAACACTCAACCAACAACGAAAAGGAAGAAAGAAAAGAAGAAAAAGAAATGCAACATCTCTCCACTCCTAATGTCGTTAAGGTTCATGTGTGGAGCGTCTCGCAAAAGAAAAATCCAAACAAGGAACCCCTACTATACATTACTACTTAACTTTTTTGGTCGTGGAGATAAGGCAACATCATTCACAAACAAAGAAAGCAAATAATCAAATAAAACAAGAAAAATAAGTAATGAAAACTACCTACATACCGTAAACCACCTCTATAAAGTCTCAACCTGTATCCAGGAGAGATATTATAGAACAACTAGCTCGTTTCTAGACCTAGAAATATGATATCCTCGCAATTTATTCGCTTGCTATCACACCAATTAAATCAACAATAATTCCACTCGTATATTTCATATAATACGAGTAGCACATACCACACATATACTTGTAAAATATCATCACTCGTCTTATAACGAGTGAAGGAAAAATATAGAACTTACCTACCACGGAAGTCATATAGATACACTCACTACAATAATATCGATAATACCACAAACTCGATTTACACACCCGAATCTAGGGTTAATACCATACTACTCTATCTTATCATAAGGAATCGCTCCACCCTCCTCTACTAAGGTGGAAACTCCCACCAACATACTTGCCAACCTCTTTGGCCACCAGTAATGGTTCCTAGACACATTATTCTAGTATTAACCAAACCAAACTACTTCCATCTTTAGCTAACTTGGAGAATTACTCGCGTAGTCCCCTTAACCTCCTCAACAAAGGAAAGATCCTACTAGCCTCCCAGGCCTTAGTTCAATGAGTCTTCCCCGGGTGGATGTCCACCAATGGGGTCTCATAAACACTACTTCTATAGAAGTGTTAGCAACACTTATTTTTGGGCCTATCATCTCCACTGAAAGGCTCTCTCTCTTCCTTGTACCAACCTTATTTCGGTGCACAGTTTCCTTAACCGTAACACCCTTTATTCACTATCGGCCTCTAACCGAACCTCGCGTGAATACTTGAGAATCTACTTTCTCATCATTCCTGATATCCCAGAGAAACTCGTTGTTGAAAATATCTATCGGGTTTATCTATGGGCAAAGTTTCGTGATCCACCAAAATGTGGCGATTACCATTCCCGCCATTCCAACCGTACTCCTATGGGTGAAAGATTTTCTTCCGATCTTCGCACCTGGGTATTTCTAGACCCCTCTCTAGGCAAAAACCCTCGGGCCTTATACTTATACCGAATGAGGTTACACTTCTTCCGTTTGACTTAGCTTCAACACGTAGTCCTTTTCAAGGACTTCTCAACTTCACTTACAGTGTCGCTTGGAATCCCCCTCTTAGTACCACTTCCTACTTGCAGCGATACTTGGAAAACTACATATATCGTACTTAGTAGTCACGGTAGAAATATAATATAATGATACAAAGGGAGCGACCTCTAAGGTGGCCCTCATCCCCTACTACAGCTTATGGCTCTTAGTAATCCCATCTCATGATGCCTTCACAACGGCCTTCCCTGATGCCCTTCATCATACGACTTGCGAATCTCACATGAATGCACAAAAGATTTTCGGGGTTATCGTATCATAGCAAGAGAACAAAATCTCACAAGAGAAATAAACGATCTTAATCTTAAGGCTCTATATCAAATCAAAAGAAATGCATAAGGCGTAACACGTCCGCACAGATTCCTAAGGACTCTAGAACCCAATGCCTTGAAACCATCTGTGACAACCCTCTACTAAAATAATAGGTGGCCAACCCAATACTCTAATAATCACAGGAATCGTAGATGGTCCATTCTCAGCATCACTGTCGATTAAAATAATAGTACGAGATAACCACCAATCATTTTAGAAAATGAACTGTCAAATTTAAAATTATGTAAATAAAAGAAAAACATTCAGACAATCCCATTTGTAAAAATGGTGGATACCAAAAATCAACGAGTAATGGAAAGACAATATAATAAATAATCACCGAATAAGCTGTCGATGAAAAGACCAATACAGATATTTACACCGAGTATTACTCAATTATTATAATATAATAATTGAATGCAAAGCGTGGGCAACACGCCCGAATAAATAACTGAACATAACTAGAGTATAATGGAAAGAAGTGTATATAACGAATATCCTATAACATACACAATATGCTATAGCTCATGGACACTGGAAAGGAAATGTAATTTCAGGTGTCCTTGCGGTAGAGCACCTGTACGACAAGGAGTATACGCAAAAACAAAGAAATATAGAAGGGTTAGGACCCGGTTTGATAAGATTACCATGTGACTAAAATGCATGACAGTTAAGTGCATAATTCTCTCACAATTAACAATAATATTTCTCACCTCTCAATCTAAAAGCACAACCTAGCTCAATATCAATGAAAATGCTCTAGTTAACCCAAGTACTAAGTGCTAACTTCTCCCCAGTCTCAACACTATGCCTTATTCGTGCCTGGGGTGTCTCGCGAAGCGAAATCCAAACAAGGACCCCCCCCCCCCCCCGATACACTACTAATAGGTAAGGTTGATCGTTAAGATCCATTAAACCCTCAGCACGAAATCAAGATATACATATTCATCTAATTACGTACACATAACAATTTCATTCACCATCTAAAGGCACAGTTCCTAATTTCTTTAGGAAATACATATCTGGCAATTCATTTTATTAAATGTTTACTAATTTAATCACATTTCAAAACTTTCTTTACCAATTTTATTTCCTCTATTCCATCCAGGAAAAATACATATTTAAAGCAAGTTTTATTATCCTAAAAAATGCTTTACCGTTTCTTTTCATAACTTTCCATTTTCCTTCTTCCATCCGAAAAATGTATTTAACGTCCCATTTCCCTTCTTCCATCAGGGAAATGTAATTTAAAGCCATTTCATTATCATAAAATTATTTAATAACGATAATGTACGACATTATTATCCATAGTTATACATATACATCATATAATATAACGTTCTCTAAGACCTCCCATCCGGGTTTCCCACTGTGCGCGCCCCTAAATGGCTATCATCTTACAGGGCCTATCACCAAGACAACCTGGGATCCTATCGAAAAGACAAGAAGCGGCCATATGCCTGCGAGAGAGTCATGACCACACCCAGAATCACCTCACCAGTTCAGAAAACATACAATAATCGCTCATATGGCCTAGGACTATATCCACCCTGCATTCATTAGCCAGGGGGTTTCACCATACGCACGCAACTTCCCTTATGATAGCGATTTAGAGAGGTGTGTATCCATAAATTAACATTTATGAAAATAATTTTTCATTCCATTTTGAAATCATTCACTTTTACATTCTCAAAAACCATTTATACTTAGCCATTAAGTACCAAGTTTTAGAATATGTATTTCATTCTCATTAAGTCATATTTTATTAATGACTTAAGACCCAAAGTGCTGTTATCCTCAAACTAGCCTCCAAGACTTCAATACAATATCCTAAGCTATCAAAGTGAGTCTCCCTCAATAATTCACTCCCAAAAGTCTCAACATTAACATTTTTACCTTCTAGAAACTTTTAGGTTAACTTCCTATATCATTCGGATATTAGCCTACACAAACTAGCCCTCGGGGTAACCCCAATTATCCTCATTTTATCCTAGGACATTAATCTACCCAAAACAACCCTCTGGGACTCCCCATTACTTCCCAAAGGAAGGTTGCCAAACCTAGAACCTAAAAGAAAAGGGATAAAAACTAAGCTGGAAAAACATCCTAAAAATGCAGGCATTCCGAATCGATTCGCCCTGGTCGAATCGATTCGGTCTTGAAAATGAATTGATTCGGACAGTCCGAATCGATTCGGTCAAGAGGACCCAACCATTCTTCATAGCACCGAATCAATTAGCATGGTCCGAATCAATTCGGTCAACTCAGACCTGACACCTTCCCCATTACCGAATCGATTCACTAAAGGCTAATCAATTCTGCCCTGCAGAATTTTCCCAATTTGGGCTACGGGTTTAAGACCCCTAAAATACCAAATTTCCAAATCTCTCAATTTCCTTCAACAACAATAATAAATCACTCTCCCAAATTACTTCAACACCAGTAATAACTAACATATATTCCTCTAATCAAATTTAAATCAAGATCAAAGGGTTAAACACCAAAAATTCCCAAAACCCATAAATGGTTTAAATCTCCAAAAACTAACTGTACATGCAAATTATCACATTAAATCAATATCTAGCAAGTGTAACAACCCTCTCTTTTGAGAACTGATTTTATATTAATTTACTATGTGAAGTAATTATATAAAATGTTGGAAAGATGAACTAAGTATTAATTGAATGAGATGAAAGTTAATATTTACAGAATTGTTGCATATTTACTGTATGTGCATGTAAATATCCCCCCTGTTGAGTTTTATAGTGTCATAAAATTTAAATGACAATTATGGTTGAATATGGAACCGAAACTTGAAATGGGTTAAAAAAATTCAAATGATAATTTGGAGGATGTAGTTAATCCCAGAACGTGCGAAATAGTCAAAATGAGTGTCATATTGTATTTTTATGTTTTGGGCACTTTTGACGGGTTTTAGCTAAAACGTGTAGTTGCGGGTCATTTTAATGTGTTATTAACCACCTAAGTGGGGAATTTAAACCTAAAGGCACGATTTAGTCTTGCTTTCCATTTATTTCCCTTAAGTATATTTGTTAACCTAGAGAGAAAGAAAGAGGAAGAGAAATTGTGGAGAAAAGAGGAGAGATATAGGATTGAAGATTGGAGAGTGTTGCAACCAAAGGAAAATCTGAGATTCCTACCTTGAGGCAAGTTTTTTCCTTGCTAATATGTGATTTAAGATTAATATTTGGTATTGATAGTTGTGTATTAGTTATGGTTTATAAATGTTAGGGTTTTTATGGATTTATGGGTTTTGAATCCTTACAGAATGATTTCGTTGTTCATTGATGTAAATGATGGTAGTTAGATGCATTTATGATGTATTAGTTGCAATAAATAATCTTGGTTTGGATGGATTTGAGTTGGGGTAATTTTTAGGAGTCCAAGACTCCATAACCAAACTTGGAAAATTCGCAGAGGCCAATCGATTCGGCCCTTGGGAGAATCGATTCGCATAGGGTCAGTTTCCCGGTCTGCTCGAACCGAATTGATTCGGCCAAGCCGAATCGATTCGGTAGTTTACAGAAACCCAGGTTCCCTTGTCCAAACCGATTCACTTTTTGGGCGAATCGATTCGGTTTCTTGCTGTTTTTGAGTTAGTTTTGTAACTAAATTCCAATTCATTTTCTTTAGGTTTAAGACTTAGGAACCTTCTAGTATGAAGTAAACTTAGACACCTAGAGTTCTAGATGAGTTAGTTTACTACCCTATACTGGAAATGGGTTATGTGGGGGTTATTCCGGGAGTATGAAAAGTGATGTTAGGGCATTCCTTTTCTTTACTTAATTAGGAGGAGTCTAGGAGTTTGTAAAGTTGTATTAGGAGACTTTAGAGGATAATTTGAGATATGATAGTTTTGGTGGTCTATTATAAAACCTTAAAATGGTTTGAAGAATAAATTTGGAGATTATTTATTCATTGAGGTTATTATGATGATGCGTACTACGTATAGCTCCGGATAACTATAATGCATTTGTTAAAATGGAAATGGAATTGAAAATAAAAAGAGTAAATGATAACTTACTAAACAATGATATGGTAAATAAATAAATGGATTAAACACACCCTCTCTAAATTCCATCATAAGGGAAGTTCGCGGGAGAGGTTAAGCCCCCTGGCTAGTGAATGCAGGGTGGATATAGTCATAGGCCATATGAGCGCTTGTTGTATATTTTTCTGTGATGGGTAATTAATTTCGGGTGTGGTTATGACTACCCCGCAGGCATATGGCCGCTTCTCAACGTCTTACGTTGTAGGTGCCCAAGTGGTCGTAATTGATAGGCCCTGGAAGATGATGGTCATTTAGGGGCGCGCTCAGTGGGGAAACTCGGACGGGCGGTCTTAGAATCGTTATATATATATATATATATATATATATATGATTATAACTATTTTTAATCAAGTGGGACTGGATGGATTATAAATGCCATAAAGAGCATAAGGAAATGCCACAAAGAGCATACAATTGAGATAAATGCCACAAAGAGCATATGATAGAAATGGTATTCCTGATAAGGAATGGAAAGATGAAATGAAAAGGTGAGAAATGATAAAGGCTTTTAATTAATGATGTTTATTCATATCCTCTTGTATAACTGAATTGAATTTATAATCATCTAAATTGTCTTAGTTTAAAATACGAGGTTACCATGTTAGACTATCATCCTCATTATTCATTATTAACTGTTCTTAACTATCATTCTTTTTATTCATCTGGTGATCACATAAAATCGGGCCCTGACCCGTTTATTTTCCTTATTGTGCATGAATTTATATCTGCTCAGTTGCTCCGCCCCGTTGTGATTTTCCTATTCCATTGCTTTTGAGGAGCCGTAAGAATTTGCGAATATTACGGGATACTTTGGATAGACGCTTACCTTTTTGCACTCTAGTTATGATCGAGACTTTTATTCGGGCATGTGTCCCTAGCTTTTGTAACTATCTAATGGATGTAATATGTACCTAATGACCTTGTTAAATACATTGGATGTAACTGTTGACCGACAACGTATTCGGTCCCCATATGGTATACTTGTTGTGGTTATAATACATGTTCTTGGGGTTTCCACTTTAGTTTTTCAATCATGGGTTATTTAAAATGCTCTCTTTAAATTATAAAACAAAATTTTTGGCAACCCGTTTTTTTTCTAAAATATAGAGTGGTTATTCCATATACTTATTATCTTATTATGATGCTGAGGATGATCCATCGATGATTCCTATTTTATTTAAGTATCGGGATGGCCACCCCTTATTTTGGTGAGTGGGTTGTCATAGATGGTATCAGAGCATCAGGTTCTAGAGTCTTTAGGATCTATGCGGACTTGTCATGTTCTACCGTAGCGTTCTTTGATATAGAGCTTAATGATAGGACTGATTTGTTACTTATGTTTGTGATCTTCTGGAAAATAGATTGTTTTGAATAATATTCTAACTCTATTGTTCCTTAATCTCAGATGCCGCCTAAGAGAGGTCACCCAGCAAGATGTAATAGAGTTGTAGAAGAGGAGGTTGGTCCTCCACCGCCGCCAGAAGGAACAATAAATGCTGCTGATGTAGCAAATATCCTGGCCCAGGCGGTTATTGCTTCCATGACTGTCGTGGTGCAACAAATACCACAAGCTCAACAACGAGCACAGGATGTATAAGATCCTACGAGACCTTCTCCGTGGGAGAGAGTCATAGAGTCCTTTTTAAAGGGCCATCCCCCAAAATTTGATGGAGGCTCTGATGTTATTAGAGCTAATCAGTGGAAGAAGGATATGCAATGCCATCTTCGAATGGTGGAATGTTGTGAGGAGAAGAAGTAATCCCTTACTACTTTCAATCTTGTTGGATCTGCGTTACATTGGTGGGAGTCAATGACTACACCAGAACAGAGGGACACTATGACTATCACTGATTTCTGGGCTTTGTTTGACCAGAAGTACTTCCCTCCCATAGCTCAGAGGGAAATGAGAAGGAAGCTTCAGGATGTGGTGCAAGGTGAGAGGTCGGTTGCAGAATATGAAGAGGATTTCACCCGAATAACAAGTTTTGTACCGGATGAGGTGACTCCAGAAGAGAGGAGAATCTCCAAGTTTATGGGAGGTTTGAACTGGAGGATCCGACAACATTTATTGGGTAATCCAGCTTTGCAGACCTTTGGGGATGTGATCAATGCGGCATTTCTTCATTGCCAAGAACATCGGTTATAGGTACAGAGTGGAAAGAGGGCTACAACAATGGGGCAAGCAGTAAAACCTGGAGGTAATGGGATCGAAGGAGGAGAATTTCTTTCATCCCAATCTTTGGGAAATAAGCAGAAGGAAAGGGACCCCCAACAAGGGGATTTGTCTAAACGGCAACGTTTTGGTGGGTTTAATGCGGGTGGGAATAACAATAGGCAGGGTCAAGGCGGACCACCATAGAAATAAGCAGGTAGTGGTGGAAATAAAGGTAGAGGCCATCAGGGCCTAGGTTTCGGGCAGTCTCAAAAAAATCAAGGGTAAAACCAAGAGAATGCAACGAACCGATGCTTTCAATGTGGAGAGCTAGGTCACTACAAGAGGTCGTGTCCTCAGTTGATTGGGGGACATCTTCCTAGGGCTCCACAACAACCATATGTTCAGTTTCCACCACAGGCACCTAACCCGGTTGTTCCTCCACAACAAGGACAACTACAGTATGGACGGGTTTATCATATTCAGGATGCTATGCTTCCTCCGGCCCCTCCGGCGTCGCCAGTGATTGAGGGTAAGTTTCTCATTCAAGGGCATATGAGTCGGGTGTTATTTGATACGGGCGCCACACACTCATTCATTTCTAGGAGTTTGGCTCAGACTACAAAGTTGATAAAATCTGCAGAGAGCACCTTCACTAGTGTTGAGTCTTCCATGGGTGATGGCTCACTCATTTTCTTTGTTTGTAAACAAATAGGAATTACTCTTGGTAATTTGTGCTTTGAGGCCGATTTGCTTGTCCTTGATATGGTCGGGTATGATGTGATTTTGGGTATGGATTGGCTAGTGAAGTATCACACGATAGTCAATTGCTACGGAAAGAGTATAGTGTTTTCCATTCCCGGGCAAGAAATGTTTTTAGTGGTTATGCCTCGTTTAGAAGGAGGTACTAACACTTACTTGTATTGTATTGCGAAAGAGACTTCTCGGGATGTAGTTATTTCCCTAGATTCTATTCCAGGTGTTAGAGACTTTGAAGATGTTTTTCGGGAGATACCGAGTTTGCCTCCTAGTAGGGAGATTGAGTTTATGATTGATTTAGCACGGGAACCCGACCAATCGCGAGAGCTCCTTATCGTATGGCTCCGGTTGAAATGAGAGAGTTGAAGGATCAAATTCAGCACTTATTGGAGCAGGGATTTATTCGGCGTAGCACATCGTCGTGGGGTGCTCCGATGTTGTTTGTGAAGAAGAGGGACGGTTCTCTCCGGTTACGTGTTGACTACAGAGAGTTGAATACAATCACCATCCGGAACAAATACCATTTGCCTCGTATCGATGATTTGTTTGATCAACATAGGGTTGCATCGTACTTCTCTAAGATCGATTTGAGGATGGGATATCATCAGTTGAGGATACGGGAGCAGGATGTATCCAAGACTGCTTTCCTGGCGAGATATGGGTCGTATGAATTTAATGTTATGCCTTTCGGACTAACCAACGCCCCCTCCGTGTTTATGGACCTCATGAATAGGGTATTTCGGGACTTCCTGGACCAGTTTGTTATTGTATTCATCGATGACATCCTAGTGTATTCTCAGACAGAATCTGACCATGCTACTCATTTGTTGTTGGTCCTGCAAAAGATTGAGGGATCATCAATTATATGCTAAATTTGAGAAGTGTGGCTTTTGGTTACAGGAAGTTCAGTTTTTGGGTCATAGTGTAACGGCCCAAGTTATTTCAGTGGACCCAAGCAAAGTGGTTGCGGTGAAGGAGTGGGGACAGCCCACGACACCTATTGAAATTCGTAGTTTTCTGGGTTTGGAGGGTTATTACCACCGGTTTATCAAGGGTTTCTCTAAAATTTCTAGTCCTTTGATAAACTTAACCCGAAAAGGAGTGAGGTTTGTGTGGGATAGTTCTTGTTAGTATGCTTTTGAGGAACTAAAGGAGAGGTTGACTTCTTCTCCAGTCCTTGCATTGCCAAAGTCGGGATTGGAATACTTAGTCTTTACCGATGCATCTCTACAAGGTTTGGGAGGTGTACTTCAACAAGAGCGATGGGCCATTGCTTATGCTTCTCGCAAGATAAAGCCTCACGAGAGGAATTATCCAGTACATGACTTGGAACATGCCGCGGTTGTCTTTGCCTTGAAGATTTGGAGGCATTATCTCCTAGGGGAGAAATTTAGTCTTTTCACGGACCATAAATCGTTGCAGCATTTATTTTCACAAAATGATTTGAATATGCGACAACGCCGATGGCTAGAGTTTGTGAAAGACTATCAATTTGACATCCACTATCACCCGGGCAAAGCTAATGTGGTAGAGGATGCTTTGAGTAGAAGGCCCGAAAGGGAGTTAGCGAAGGTATGGAAAGCTAAGTGGAAAGAGCTCAGTTAGGAGGACATGGTTATTAGGGCATTCATGTCTGTGAGGAATGTTACACCTACTGTTGTGGCAAGGTTTGTAAAAGCCCATGGAAAGGATCAAGGTTATCAAGACCATTCATGCCGATTGCTATCCGAGGGAGCGGAATCCTACTCGATAAGTTCAGAGGGTGGATTACGTTTTCACGAGAGACTCATCATCCCGGATGAAGGGGACTTGAGAAGGGTCGTGATGGCAGAATCCCACGGGTCAAAATTTTTGGTGTACCGTGGTGGGGACAAAATGTACTAAGACATGCGCCGTCAGTATTGGTGGCCAAGCATGAAGCGGGATATTTTTGAGTTCGTATCCCAATTCACTACTTGTCAATTGGTCAAGATAGATCATCAGTGATCGACGGGTTTGTTGTAACCGTTGGAGATTCCGGTGTGGAAGTGGGAGAGTATATCGATGGATTTTATTACGGGCTTACCAAGGTCACAGAGGGGTTATGATTCGATTTGGGTGCTTGTCGACCGCTGGACTAAGTCGGCACACTTCCTACCCGTGCGTACGGATTTTGATATCGCTCGCTATGCCCAGCTGTTCATCGTGGAGATTGTTAGACTCCTTGGGGTGCCTTTGAATATAGTTTTCGAATGAGATACGATTTTTGTTTCCCACTTTTGGCAAAGTTTCCAAGAGGCTATGGGAACTGAATTGAAGTTAAGCACTTCTTATCATCCTTAAATAGATGGCCAGACTGAAAGAGTAAACCAAATGTTGGATGATATGCTTCGTATGTGTATACTTGATTTCAAGGGTGGTTGGGAACAATATCTCCCTGTGGTCGAATTTGCTTATAACAATTCGTACCAATTTACTATTGGAATGGTGCCCTATGAAGCAATTTATGGTAGACCTTGTAGATCACCCACGTGTTGGTTGGAGGTGGGAGATAATAAATTCCTTGGACCTGAAATGATCCAGGATACTTCTTCCAAGATAGAGTTCATCCGGAATCGCATTCGGATAGCTCAAGATCGACAAAAGAGCTATGCTGATGCGGGTAGAAGGCATGTTGAGATGGAAGTTGGGGACTAAGTCTTGGTGTGGGTGTCACCAATGAAAGGCATAAAGAAATTCGAAAAGAAAAGAAAGCTTGCGTCACGTTATGTTGGACCTTTTCATATCATTACCAAGGTAGGTCCAATGGCGTATCAACTTGCCTTAACAAACCCCTTACAAAAAATTCACGACGTGTTCCATGTTTCCTCTTTGAAGAAGTATAAGAGGTGAGAAGGTGCCCTTTGGCATATTCCCTTTGAGGATATCTATTTGCAACCTGACATTTCATATGAAGAACAACCGGTTGCTATCTTAGAACATGGGGAGTGTAGGTTGAGGTCTCGAGTGGTGCCCTTGGTGCGAGTCCAATGGAGTCATCACAACGCTAAAGAATCGACGTGGGAACGCGAGGATGACATGCGGGAAAAGTATCCGCATCTCTTCTTGCAAGGTACGCTTAAATTTTGGGGGCAAAATTCCCTCATAAGGGGGGGAGTATGTAAAATGTTGGAAAGATGAAGTAAGTATTTATTGAATGAGATGAAAGTTAATATTTACATAATTGTTGCATATTTACTATATGTGTATGTAAATATCCCCCATGTTGAGTTTTATAGTGTCATAAAATTTAAATGACAATTATGGTTCAATATTGAACTGGAACTTGAAATGTGTTAAAAAAAAATCAAATGATAATTTGGAGGACGTAGTTAGTCCCGGAACGTGCGAAATAGTCAAAATGAGAGCCATATTGTATTTTTATGTTTTGGGCACTTTTGACTGGTTTTAGATTAAATGTGTAGTTGCGGGTCATTTTAATGTGGTATTAACCACTTAAGTGGGGAATTTAGACCTAAAGGCACGATTTAGTATTACTTTCCATTTATTTCCCTTAAGTATATTTGTTAACCTAGAGAGAAAGAAAGAGGAAGAGAAATTGTGGAGAAAAGAGGAGAGAATGAGGATTGAAGATTGGATAGTGTTGCTACCAAAGGAAAATCTGAGATTCCTACGTTAAGGAAAGTTTTCTACTTGCTAATATGTGATTTAAGATGAATATTTGGTATTGATAGTTTTGTATTAGTTATGGTTTATAAATGTTAGGGTTTTTATGGATTTATGGGTTCTGAATCCTTAGAGAATGATTTCGGTGTTCATTGATGTAAATGATGGTAGTTAGATGCATTTATGATGTATTAGTTGCAATAAATGATCTTGGTTTGGATGGATTTGAGTTGGGGGAATTTTTAGATGTCCAAGACTCCATAGCCAAAATTGGCAAATTCACAGGGGCGAATCGATTCGTCCCCTGGGTGAATCGATTCGCATAGGGTCAGTTTCTAGGTCTGGTTGGACCGAATCGATTCGGACTAGCCGAATCAATTCGGTAGTTTATAGAAACCCAGGTTCCCTTCTCCGAACCGATTCACTTTTTGGGCGAATCGATTCGGTTTCTTGCTATTTTTGAGTTAGTTTTGTAACTCAATTACAATTCATTTTCTTTAGGTTTAGGACTTAGGACCTTTTAGTATGAAGTAAACTTAGAGTCCTAGAGTTCTAGATGAGTTAGTTGACTACCCTATACTAGAAATGGGTTATGTGGGGGTTATTCCGGGGGTATGAAAAGTGATGTTAGGGCATTCCTTTTCTTTAGTTAATTAGGAGGAGTCTAGGAGTTTGTAAAGTTGTATTGGGAGACTTTAGAGGCTAATTTGAGATATGATAGTTTTGGTTGTCTATTATAAAACCTTAAAAAGGTTTGAAGAATAAATTGGGAGATTATTTATTCATTGAGGTTATTACGATGATGTGTACTACGTATAGCTCCGGATAACTATAATGCATTTGTTAAAATGGAAATGGAATTGAAAATAAAAACAGTAAATGATAACTTACTTAACAATGATATGGTAAATAAATAAATGGATTAAACACACCCTCTCTAAATGCCATCATAAGGGAAGTTTGGGCGTGAGGTGAAGCCCCCTGGCTAGTGAATGCAAGGTGGATATAGTCCTAGGCCATATGAGCGCTTGTTGTATATTTTTCTACGATGGGTAGGTAATTTCGGGTGTGGTTATGACTACACCGAAGGCATATGGCCGCTTCCCGACGTCTTACGTTGTAGGTGCCCAGGTAGTCGTAATTGATAGGCCCTGGAAGATGATGGTCATTTAGGGGCGCGCTCAGTGGGGAAACCCGGACGGACGGTCTTAGAATCGTTATATATATATATATATATATATATATATATATATATATATATATATATATATATATATGTATGATTATAACTATTCTTAATGAAGTGGGACTTGATGGATTATAAATGCCATAAAGAGCATAAGGAAATGCCACAAAGAGCATACAATTGAGATAAATGCCACAAAGAGCATATGATAGGAATGGTATTCCTGATAAGGAATGGAAAGATGAAATGAAAAGGTGAGAAATGATAAAGGCTTTTAATTAATGATGTTTATTCATATCCTCTTGTATAACTGAATTGAATTTATAATCATCTAAATTGTCTTAGTTTAAAATATGAGGTTACCATGTTAGACTATCATCTTCATCATTCATGATTAACTGTTCTTAACTATCATGCTTTTTATTCATCTGGTGATCACATAAAATCGGGCCCTGACCCGTTTATTTTCCTTGTTGTGCATGAATTTATATCCGCTCAGGTGCTCAGCCGCAAGGGTGCCCGTTCTGATTTTCCTATTCTGTTGCTTTTGAGGAGCCATAAGAATTTGCTGATATTACGGGATACTTTGGATAGACGCTTACCTTTTTGCACTCTAGTTATGATCGAGACTTTTATTCGGGCATGTGGCCCAAACTTTTATAACTGTCTAATGGATGTAATATGTACCTAATGAACTTGTTAAATACATTGTATGTAACTGTTGACCGACAGCGTATTCGGTCCCCAAATGGTATACTTGTTGTGGTTGTAATATATGTTCTTGGGGTTTCCACTTTCTTTTTTCAATCATGGGTTGTTTAAAATGCTCTCTTTAAATTATAAAACAAAATTTTTGGCAACTGGTTTTTTTCTAAAATATAGAGTGGTTATTCCGTATACTTATCATCTTGTTGTGATGCTGAGGATGATCCATCGATGACTCCTGTTTTATTTATGTATCGGGCTGGCCACCCATTACTTTGGTGAGCGGGTTGTCACAGCAAGTAAGAAACTTACCTCGGGTTTGTTGTCTCGGATTCTCCTTCGGTAGCAACGGATTCCGGCTCAAATCTCCATTTTTCTCTCTTTTTTCTCCATTTCTCCCAACTCTCTCTCTCTTTTGGTTTCTAACACAAAATGAGAAATAAAAAGGGGTGGAGGAGACTTAAACGGGTCTTAAAACATAAATTCCCCTCTTTTAAGTGTTAATACACCATTGAAATGACTCGTAACCACGTAATTGAGTCATAACCCGTTAAAAATGCCCAAAACTCAAAAATACAACTTGGCACTTATTTTGACTATCTCGACTATTCTAGAAACAACCGCACCCCCTATTTTGGCATTTGGAAAAATGTGAACTATTTTTATGTTCCAATTTCATTTTATTTCATTAATTGGGCTCCATGTTAAATATGAGTCATAACCATCATTTTACATATAACGACGCAATAAAACACAATATATTGCTATTCACCTTCTCATAACGTTAAATAGACAAAACATAATAAATATTATCCCTTAATATCATGGGAAATAATATTTACTCCAACTTCCCCTATTTTATAAAATTAGCCCATCGGACAAAATAATATAAAATTGTCGCTCAAAAGCGTGCGTTGTTACATCTCTCTCTCTCTATCTCTGTTTTGTCCCACTCCCATTCTTGCTTATTTTTTCAGTTATTAACTATTACAAGCAATTTGCATCTAAATCACTAAAAATAATATACAAGGCCTCAATAATCCTAATATAAACAATTATAAAAAATAAAAATCTATATATGAATGAAAAAAATGAACAAGTCTTCAAACCTCTTCTCCACTCAAAATTCTGACAATGCCACTTGGTGAAAAATCTATTGCCAAAAATTAAGCAAAGCTCTGACACCTAAAAACTAGCAATGACGCAATTTGATAACTTCCTTTTTGTGTATATGTCAATGTTCTAAAGGCTCGCCAATAAAAAATCCATTTGGACCTACAAAATACACTTAAATATGTATATGGCAAGTAAGGGGTATCAATCTAACTTCTAATATGGAAAAGAACAAAGTGAAGACTAGTATGATTTGAAAATAATTTTTTAAATGGATATTTTTCTAATTAATGTGTTGAAATTTAGACCAAGATAATAAATAAATAAATAAAATAATAAAGTTATCTAAATGTGAGGTGTGAACAATTATGAGATAATTCAAGGAACTGAAATTCACCACTTAGCATATTTATTTTTATTAATTATTTTATCTATTTGAAATACTTTGAGAAAAGATGCCGATAACATTAAACCGAATACAGGAATGGTATTTTCGATTACAAAAAAAAGTATATATATATATATATATATATATATATATATATATATATATATTAATAAGAAAAATGGAAAAGAATAAAACGGTTGGCTCTGATAAAATACCCATAGAGGTGTGGAGAACCCTTGGAAATCTAGGGGTAGAATGGTTAATAGGCTTATTTAATAAATTTTAAAAGAAGGAAACATACCAGATCAGTGGAGGAAAAGAACCATAATAACTTTGTATAAAAAGAAAGGGGATATACAAAACGACAATAAATATAGAGAAATCAAAATGATGAATCGCAGTATGAAATTATGAGAAAAGGTTATAGAACAAAGATTAATAAATGAGTCAACTATTTTAGACAATCAATTTGGATTTATGCTAGGGAGATCCACCACAGAAGTTATTTACTTATTAAGATAGTTAATGGAAAAATGTAAAAATAAGAATAAAAATGTATATATAGTCTTTATAGATTTAGAAAAGGCTTATGAGAGAGTACATAGGGATATATTTTTGGTGGTCTTTTAGGAAGAAAAGAATCCCTATGAGTTAATAAAGTTATAGAAGATATGTATGATAATACAAAGACTAGAGTAAGGACTATATGTGGGGAAACTATTAACTTTACGATTAAAGTGGGCTTACTTCAAGGATCGACCTTCAATCCTTATTTATTTTTCGCAGATTTGGATGAGATTACTAAGTAAATACAAGAAGATGTCGCATGGTCTATATTATTTACAAATGACATAGTATTAGTAGAAACTTCAAAGGAGGGCCTAGCGATGAGGGGTGATACTTGAAAAAAAGCCTTAAAGTCTAAGAGACTAAAAATCAGTAGAAATAAAACGGAATTTACGGAATGTAAATTTAATAATTAGGCATCGAATAACATTATGTTAAAGATTGACGAAAATGTGATAGAATAAACTAATAAATCTCTTTATCTAGGTTCAATGTTACAAAGTATTGGGGAAATTGATGAGCATCTTATGAGTAGAATATCAACTAGTTGGATGAAATGGAGACAAGCGAGTGAGGTGCTATACGATAAGATGATAACTAATAAACTAAAAGGAAAATTTTATAAAACAGTTGTTAGGTCAGCAACCCTATATGCAGAGGAGGGTTGGGAGTTAAAAAAACATGAGCAAAGTCTCCATGTTAGTGAGATGAGGATACTCTGATAGATGATATGAATTACTAGAAAGTACAAAATTAAAAACTAGTACGTGAGAGAAAAGTTAGGAGTAGCTCCCATTAGTGATAAATTAAGAGAATGTAGACTTGGGTGGTACGGACATGTGTTACATAGACAAGTAGATGCCCCTATAATAAGGAGGAAGATTATTGGAAATTGAGGGTATAAGAGAAAGAGGTCGCTTTAAGATATCATGGGAGGACATTATAACATAAAAAAATATAATTATAACACAATAAGAGGCATAATAAATAAACAAAATGGAGAAAAAGATAAAAACCAAACTCTTCTTAAATTTTCATTGCACTCCTAACAACTCATAAATATGAGTTTTGAACAAATTTCAAACACTTAAAATTTATATCTCACCAAAATATCCCGTCTCACATTCAGCTCACTAAGAAATGTAAAAGAAGAAATAAAAATTCACACACAAAACTAAAGATAAAAATTACAGTAAAACTACTCAAAAAACCTACATAAAAATTGAACTAAAAATTCAGCTGAAAATGTATTATGTCCTCTTCGACCATCTTTGGCCCAAATTCTCCTTTTTATTCCCCTTTGTGTCTATATGGGTAAGTCCAAGAGCATGTGCACCTATTTTTTATATGTTCGATCAGGTTGAGGTTGGCTTGAGGTCGGGTCTGCGAGAAGAAAATTGGTTAAGGGGCTGGTTTATGGTGGTTGAAGGTTAAAATGGATCTTCGCATCGTGTTTTCTTACATATCAGTGGTTATGGTCATTGGTATACTAGGTGGGTAGGTTTTAGGTTGGATTTTGTATAAGGTGATTGTGTGTGTGTTGTATTTTTTAGGTGTTTGTTTAAATATATCAGTGTGTGTGTGTGTGCATGTGTGTATACACACATATAGTGTGTTATGTGCGTGTGTTTTAGCGCACGCACACACACACACACACAAATATATATATATATATATAGTGTTGTTTAAAATGGATCTCAACGTCGTGCTTTGTTACATATCAAAGGGTATGGTCATTAGTATACCAGGTGGGTAGGTTTTAGGTTGGTTTTGTATAAAGTGGTTGTGTGTGTGTTGTATTTTTTAGCTGTTTGTTTAAATATATCAGTGTGTGTGCATGTGTGTATACACACATATAGTGTGTTGTGTGCATGTAATTTAGCACATACACACACACCTGTGTGTGTGAGTGTATATATAATAAAAGTGTGTAAAAATGTACACTAGAAGAAAAAAGCCTTTTTAAAACGGATAAAAAATGTCAATTAGGGGTGCCAAGTAAACATCAATGTCATTTCCAAGTTGTTTGGGGACTAATATCAACATCGTTAATTGAGTATACATTCTTTTCATGCATAACTCCGATGAAAGGTTGTAAGTATCTAGCATAACTGGCAAACAACTATACCTAGTGATAAGGGAATTATATGGATTAATTCCATCTATTGACATAGTTAATCGAAGGTTCTTTGATCCCTTTGCAAACTTTGGCCACTTCTCAACTATTAGCTTCCATTGTGGCGAATCTGCTATATGACACAATCGACCATTAATTTCTCTTCCATTAGCATGCCACGTTAAATCTTTTGATGTCTGTGTGGATTGGAACCACCTTTTTAATCTTGGGATTGGTAGAAAGTACCATAGTATTTATGCAAGTAGACCCTTTTCCCCCCATCAGTCACATTCTTATTGACTTTATATCTTGGTGTTCCACAAGTAGGACGTTGTATTGCATTCGCATACTCTTTTCTATAAAGTATGTAATCATTAGGACAAGCATGTATTTTTTGTAATCCATCCCAAATGCAGACAAAATATGCTTTGCCTCCCTAGTATATAAAGGCAATTCATTATCATTTGGGAGCATATCAACAAACAACGTAAGCACACCCGAGAATCTCTTGTTAGACCATTCACTCTTAGCTTTTATATTGAATAGTTTCACTATCGCCGCCAACTTAGTATACTTTCTAAAACCTCCATACAAGGTCTTTTATGCCTCTCCAAGACAATTTTGGAAATCTTTATGATCTTTGGTGAAGTATTCATTTAAATCCTGGACCATATCTATTGTGTTTGCAACATCATCAATATTAATTCCACGATTTTCATCAATAGGCTCATCACATTCCGCACTTGATGGCTCTCCATTATTTTCTTTTTCCCCATGCCAATTCCACGTAATGTATCTTTGATGAATTTCATTATTGTATAAATGATACCTTATATCATTTACACTCATCTTGAAGATGTTATCGCACTTAGTGCATGGGCACCGAATTGAACTAGGATCATTCGCGCCATATTTAGCAAATCTTATAAATATTTCAACCCCATCCATATATTCTTTGCATAATCTATGCTTGGTCATCCATGACTTATTTATACCAAACAAATATTCTTTTACCCTTGGGTAGCAAAACCTAAATTATTAAACAATCAGTTAGACAATGTAGATTAAAAATAATTAGATTGATTTCAAATTTAGTAAAACCAAATTATTAAACATACTAAAATATATTGTGAAATACTAAGAAGCAGGAAAAATCGGTATGGAAATGAAATTTTCTTCAAGACTCTTAAGAACGGTTGATATAAATTATAAAGAGTATTCGACATCTGACAATAAAACACTCTCTTAGTTAAAAATGAACAAACGATTAGTGAAACATAAACAAAACAGTTAAATGATTTGTAATTTAGTTTACTACCTGTTCTAAGAAGACACAAAATTATAATAAAATGAGTCTTATTTTATTAAAATGATTCTTCACATTCACAAAATTTTTCAAAAATAAGGCTTACTTCCCCTTATTTCCATTAGATTTTGGGAGGATGTTTGGAATAGGAATCATTTTTCCTTATTATGTATTCCCTTAAATAAACACCAATACAAATTGTTTCTTACACGGAAGATGTTTAGATCCTCAATTTAAAGGAAACATCAATGATTCAAACTTGAGTAATTGTCTTGTATGCTCAGTTTGCTAGGGGATGTGAGGTTGAATTTAGAGTTAACTTAGCTCAGTTGAATCATTATCTTTATTATTTCCCACTGAATGAAGTTCATATGAACTTTTGGCATTTGTCCAATCGAAATAAACAAAGAACAATGGTAGTAGAATTTTAGTCTATTCGTGACAAATAGAATACCATGATAGTAAACATTATTGTAATAAGATGATTCATGGTTGATAATAATGAAACACTAATCCATTAAAATTACCTCCGAAAGAAACACGAAATTCCTTCAATCTCATAATCACAATAAATGCTTCTCGTTCCAATTTTAGTAAGTTCCTATAAATATTCAAACAAAAGAAATGAGTGTATAAACAATTATTTATCAGAAGCACTTCAAATATAGTATAAACTAAACCACTTAAAAACAGTGGCATGAATAGTGGCTATATGTAATGCACAAATATTATTGTTGCTAATACCGACTCTTAGCTCATAGTTCAATATTTTTTTCATTTCATTTCCCTTGTGTAAATCCATTCCAACACATGTACAAACACTTCCAAAGACACAACAATATCAAAACAAGGCCAAAATCTTAATTTTATTATATAAATTATTGTCCAAAAGTTGTGAATATGTCCATTTTTTATCTAGAAATAAAGAAAGATAACAACTTACATAATTTGAGAATCTAACTCAACAATATTATGAGCCAAATGTTAAGGAAGCTTATCCACTATGCACGAAAAAATGGTAAGAGTTTTAACCCCAAAATACAATCAATTCCTTATATGCATCAAAGTTATAGCTTTGTTCAATCGAATAATATTTCATGATTTTTATTTAAGGTTAGCTCTATAATATTATCTTTAAAATCTAGCTAATTATTAATAATCATAACATGCCTTAAGATATACTGAGTAAACCCCCCAAATTAGGTAGAAATAAAATACACTTCTCTCATATTAAACCATATCACAACCACCATCATTACCACGTGTTATATCATTATATACACATTTATTAACGCCACATATTGTAACGGGATGAGAAAGTACAATTTTAGTTATATACTAAAGATTTATTGATTAAGGCAATAAATCTGTCTTTTTTCCCCAATCTTGTTACCCAAGGCATCCTTCTTACACAAAAAAAACCCTAACTTGTCCACAAAATAGCTCACCATCACTTATTCTTTTTTCATTCGCGATCCATTACCACTGGCTCCTCCTCGTTCAAAATGACTTCATCACAATCATGCGTCATATCAATGTTATTTACTATAAAAGGTAGAGAATATATTTCACCTAAAGCCCATAAGCCCACATATTACTATTAAACTTAAAAGATGATAATTTTTTTTAAAAAAAATAAAGAAAATATATCAAATTTGAACACATTTCAATATATCCTCTAAAATATCCCCATTTGACACAATGCCAAACATAACAACATGAAAGGAATTTGTGGGGTGGTGGTTGACTTTTGTAGTTGAGCAATTTGGACACCTTTCCTATTAATCTTCTTGTTGTTGATATACATTAATTTTTAGCCAAAGACATTAAAGAAAGTGAGATACTATTGGCCTGTATAATGATCTCTAACTCAACAAAAGATATTATGAGAAAAAAAAGTATACATTGACCAAACAAAACTATTATCCAAAGTAAAAAAAACTCTTGCTACCGCACAAAACTTATAACTGTTAAACAACTCTTAGGTGGAAGTCATAATAGCAATCCTTAGAAAGTCACAATAGGAACCATCTTATCGAAAGACTAAGACTTATGTTTTGTTTCTCTCTCTTTCTAATCCTCTAATACCCATAATTTTTAAATTATTGTAGACAAAAATGCTAACATTAATTGTTAGAAAAATAATATATAAGATTACCATTAAACAAAACGGAACGTAAGATTTGTTCTTTAATATCTAACTTTTCATAACTCTCTCGAATAATTTATCATTACATTTCAATCATTAATTTGTTTATTCATTGAACAATTGCATACCTTCTTTTTTAATCCTTGAGTAATTCACCATATATGTCGACATCTACATATATTCAAATCATCTACTTCCACAAGAATGATATTCCCAGTGTTGATTTTTCCATTTGAACTATAGATAACCAATATTGGGGTTTTATTGCAAAAAAAACATACCTGATGTGATTGCCAATGCGGGACTTTCGATGAGGCAATGTGTTCCTCTGACTTGCAACAACTTAAGGGAAAGTGAGGAGATGAGGCGGTGACTTGGGGAAAAGTTTTTGGATGCCATACTAGACGAACTTGGAGAGAGGAAGATGAGAAAAAGGTCATGAGATAAAGGTAACGTGTTTTACGATTAATGGGAAAGTTAGAGGAGCTAAAATCGGTAATGAGGTTGAATATTTTGGGAACATGTTTGAGCGGAAGCATATTTAGGTGTTTCTAATAATAAAAAATGTTGTATAAATAAACTAATTCAAATTTATTAAGGTTGGCTAATAAATAAGGATATGTAAAAACCAAAGGTAGAAAGGATTTACAACGCTTCACTTTTAAATGATGTTATTTAATTTTAAAAAGCGTCTAAAACATGTATTATTCTTCCAGTGGTAATAAAACATATATACACTAGAGAGTAATGTTATGAGTTCCAATTACCAAATCACCCCAAATGAATTGCCATACCCTTAAAATATTGTATTGTGTTATTGTTAAATTACTAAGGTGCGACATTTTAATGTCATGTTTGTTCATTTGGAACATGACCGAGGGACATTCTATTGAGACTAAATCATTATTCTTGAAAACAAAAAGGATAAAAATAATGTAATATACAAACTAACATAAACAATTACACACACCTTTAATATAAAATGTAGATGAACAACAACAACAACAACAACAACAACAACAACAACAACAACAACAACAACAACAACAACAACAACAACAAAAATAACAACAATACTGCTACTGCTGCTGCTACTACTACAAATAATAATAATATATATATATAGAGAGAGAGGGGGGGGGGGGGGAGAGAGATGGATAATAAAATATACTCATCACAATGGAGGTTAAGGAAGGCCAAGGATATGGTTTTGGATGGAGAGTTTAATGGAATTTGGTTATCTGGGGTCCCATAAAATCTAACTTAAATGCTTTGCAACACATTGTTGTCTAAATTGCCATGAATTATGCATTTTGAAACCGCAACTGCATATTGATCTACAAGATAATAAAATATGCACCAAGGTATAATATTAACGAGAACTCAAAATTAAAATGTGTTTAATTGGGGTATACTTTCAACAATTTTGGATTCTTATTAGTCAACTCCCAAAAGGTTTTCACAATAACTTTGAGTAAAAGAGGCACTTGTCCATCCAATTTTAAAACTCTCAATGCAAAAAATACCCAAAAGAATATGATCTTGAATGCACGTGTGGCAACCAAAGTCTTGCGATTGTTGAGCATCTTCCATTATCTTTAACGTCAAACATCGATCTAAATAAATGAAGGCGGCCCACTCAAACATATCAAGTTTGTGTGACTTGAATGACTCAAATATTTTGTCAGAGAATATAGCCCACTTTAATACAATATTTACCATACAAAAATTTACATTTTAAAAATCAAACAGAAATGACAAACAACCATTTATTTTTATTTGGATTTAATCGTTTGGGATTTAACCTTTTAGGATTAACATTAGAGACAACATCTTAAATCAAATCCAAATCACCACCATCCACCACCCTATAAAACCCCACCTAATAAAATACCAAGCGATCAATCCTGTACCAAATTAAAACAAGAGTCTCATGTGGTTTATTCTTAGCATCACTGTCCAAAACCAAATTAATTACTAATAACCTATTAGGTTGGCGTCAAAATTTTAATTAACTAATCTTTTTAATAGTGCACACCTAATGCATCCTAATAGAAAACCTAGTTAAGCTACCCTACCTAACTAATTTGTTCCATCAAAACTCTAAAAATCCTAATTGATCCTAGTACTAAGGGATGAACTTCTCCCCAGTCTCAACATAGTGCCATGTTCGTGCATGGGGTGTCTTGCGAAGCGAAATCCAAACAAGGACCACCTCCCGATACACTACTACTTTGGCAGTGTCGATCGTCGAGATCCATTAGACCCTCAGTAGACAATGTATATATATACATACTCATATACTTATATACATTATCATACTCACTCTCATATACATATCATAATATAACTCCGAATAGAATCTCCCGGAATGAAAATTAATCTTTATTTAGTTTATCTCTTTACTCTAGTTAGAGATATATAATATCTTGTTCTCATACACAGGTATTATACTATAAACATAAGTATAATAACCATCCCAACGAGCTATAACTCGAGGATTCGGTCTCTCAATGCTATCATCTTCCAGGGAATTACTCACATACCATCCTGGGTACTAGCGGTCGGACTAAATAATATCGACATGGTAAAAACAAAATCACAACGTATGGGAAGCGGTCATAGTTCCTTCCCGGAAATGAGACGAAACATACCCACCGCGTCTCATCCCTAATAAAAATAACACAATATAACAATGGACGCTATGACCTGGGGAATATAAGCTCCCTGGTCCTCAAGCCAGGGGCCTCACCCACATCGCAAAACTTCCCATGATAGCATTATAGGGGGTATGCTTCACACAAATATATATATATACAATTCACACATAGATATATATACATATTCGTATCATATTTTTTTTATATATATATATATATATATATATGCCCGTGCCTGAAGGAATGATGATAATTTTCCTCCATATTATGTCGTGTATAATTCAAGTAAAAAAGTTTCTTATATAACACAAATAATTTAAATTTTTTGGAAAAAATTACCTTTATTTATAGGACTATTCACTTTGTTTAAGAAAAAAAATACTATAAAAAAGATGCTAATAGTCCGCCCTCAATTAATATTTCCCTCAATGAAGATGTGTTTGCAATATTAGACATTCATGTGCAACTTTAATTTTACAAAGATGTCTTTACAAAAAGAATCAACACATGGAAAAATATAAAGATACGTCAACTAAAGTTAGCGAAAACAGACACCAAACATTAACACAATGTACACAAATATGTGTAGTAATAAAAGTAAAGCGATAAATTAAAATACATATGTTGTGTTGTATCACCATAGGTAAGAGTTCACAAATGATACTCTGATTGATTCACATAAGGCAAGTAAATTGATTATGGGTTGTTTAAATATTAATTTAAACCTTACAATAAAGATAAGAAATACTTAAGTAATTCAAAATCTACACGGTACAGCCCAAGTAATCCAAAATATGCACGCTACATACAACCTACCTCATCGAATTCTTACAAAAATTACGTATAATTTTATTTAAATCTAAACTAACATATATGTCTCTGATTCCCCATTGTAGCTTTCAATGGCCTGTAATTCTCATAATAACTGTAAAAATAAACAAACAAAATAGATTTTGTGAGCCTAGTAAGTGATAAGAGTGATGGAGTAGCGGAAAAATAAAATCAAAGTATCACAGAACGTGAGAAAAATTACAAAAAATAATACAAATTTAGTTAAATAAAAAAATAAACTGATATATCAAACATAAGAGAAAGATCATTTGAACTTAACTGATGTTTATAGTCTCATGATTCAGAACTCTTTCATTGTTCAAGAATGTTTAACACGTAGGAAGTCCCTTTGCTCCTCGTCCGTAAGTAAGGGGAAAGAAGATGACAAATGTAATAGACCATTTTTTCTGCCTCAAATTAGCCATATTTAATTGAGTATTTAGTGACAAACTTACTGACCTTGTTTTCTTGTTTAGCTGAGGGGAATAGATTTTGTAGCAATCAATTCCTACTAGTTGAAGAGGTTGTGGAGTCCATTGGTATTCATCTCCCCTGACCCGAACTTCTGTGCAACGGACTGCATAGTGGATGGGGTGACATGAATCCTTTAACCCCTGGAACCCATTCATCTTTCAAGACAACTTCGCTGCCATTTCCCATTTTCCAAGTTAGGGAAGTGGTCGGAGTATAAACAATAATGACTCTATTATAAACATATGGTACATGGTTTCTTAGCAACAACCTATGTTTAAGTAATGCATCTTCAAGGTCTCGACAACCGCCTATCATTTAAGGTGTTGCTCCGATTGAACATGGAATAGAACGTCATAACCTCATAAACATGAATCGGAGCAACTGTTAGCAACTGCTGAAACAAGCAACAATCATAACTCTGAGGAACTATTAATGTCTGCAATTGCAACACCTGAAACTCAAATCCAAAAATATACCATTAACAATATCAAACACAAAATTAGTACATAGAATAAAAAAAATTGCTTAAAGACATAGCCCAAGAAACTACGTACAGATTTATAGAGAGCAACGAAATTAATCAAATCAAGGTAATTAGGATTGACGACGGGCAAATATGCAGCAAGAACCTTCATCTCTGCTCAAACGGATCTGGGATAGATGTATGAATAGATAGCAACACTGCAATAGACATAACAGATACCGTTGTATAAATTAATGAAATAGCATATTATAGTTGTGGAAGTGACATCTCGATGATTAGTCTCAATTTGAATCACTAAAATAACTCATTTGAAAATGTCTAATATGTGTTGCTATAAGAATAAATAATATTAAGTTCACACTAACCTGGAATAGATGTATAGAAATCTTTTTGGTTGACAAAAATATTCAAAGCACTGATCTATACATCTATCCCAAGTTAATTTGAACTTAATATTCAAAGAACTGATATATACAACAAAAATATTTAATGAAATTCTCATATGCAGTGTAGAGGTATTTCAGACTACAATCTTGACTTCCTTGATTTATGTGCACAATGATGTACTATTACAAACAAATCTTGTCACTGCAGTTCCTATCCATGCCCAAGCCAAAGGAAGTAGGTACCATGGGGATTTGGCAATCATGAAAAGCCCCAATGTATAGAGAGAAAAATTAGCTGCATTTGTTACTTTCACAAAAGATAAATGAGAAAAGGAGACTCTATCGTAGTGTAAAGAAAAAAAAAGATCGAACCAAACCACTTTATCCAACCAAACCACTAATACAACACCCAATCTACATGGCCTAACAATTTAAAACCAAACCACTTTAAATTCAAGGTTCCTTCCTTTTTAAAAAAAAAAGAAAAAAACATCTTAAGCTAACACATTTTTTATAAAGTCACACATTTTGTGGCACAAGCTCTTAAGAAAATCCATAGAACCATATTAGATTGAGGACAAAAGAATAAACACAACCCTAATATCCATAGAACCATATTAAATCAGTATGAGTCTCTAGCCACTCCTCTGTGTTATTAAATTTCAGACTGTCTCTAAAGTGATCCAAAGTAATATACACAAGAACATGCGAATATCACCCCAATTATCTTAATAATGACTTTCAGACTTTCAGTTCTCAGACTTGGAAAACACTAATAGACAACACATAAGTATAGTCTAGTAAAATACTAAAAAGGTTCACCTTGCAGACTTTGTTGAAAATGTCATAGGCATTCGCCGAACAATAACCTTCGCACCTGATGGTCACCTTATGCAGTTCCATTAATCAATGCGTTTGAAGTTCATGTATCAAGAAAATAAAAAAACTATAAAATAAAATAGAAAATACAAAGAACTATGGCTTTAAAAAAAAAACCAAAAATAGGTGTTTTATAGAGTTAAACTCATTTGATTGCAAATAAGGATTGTAGCAGAGGTAAAACCATATAGAGGCAAATAAGAATTAAATTAAGTAGAGGAAATTTGATTGGACATTCCTTATTGGCAGAAACAGTCCTTATTTGTAAGTTTAGCAGAGGCAATTTGATTCTATACGGTTTTATACTGTCCCAAAATAAGGATTGTAGCAGAGGCAAATAAGGATTTATCATAAACAATCATTATTTGTAAATTTAGCAAAAACAATCAAATTGCAATTCGAGCTTTCAAAAATAAGGATTGTAGCAGAGGCAAATGAGAATCAAATTTATCAACAAATTGACCAACCCCATTAATCAATAATGAAAAACAAAAAAATGTATTGTGAACATAATGTATATTTCTTTAAAAATTACATCAATAGAAAAACACAATGTATATTACCTAAAATCATATATCAGTTTATTCAGTATCTCATTATTAAGACTACTCAATGCATTCGAACAAAATCAAGAACCATATTGGAATCAACAAAAAATGTAAAGGGGGATTATCAGCAACATATAATCTACAAATCTATAAAAATGTAAAGAAGAGAAGAAGTTTGTTTACAGATCTGATAAGAGGGATTATTGAGCCTAGTTCAAAATCTGCAAAAAGGATGTAAATAGGTGTTATTAAAGTGTTTATATGGAGATATAAAGTTGGATAACTTATCTTGGTGTTGTGGGCTGGCTGGTGGAATGGGTCTGTCACGTATCTTGCTTGATCGATGTTCTTGATGCTGCGACATTGGTTGATGATCCTACCCATCTTTGTAGCTTTGTTAAAAAATCCTATAAATATATCCCTACCGTGCATCATAGTCGCCAAATGTTAGCAGACAGAAAGTATGGTAGTGATGGTGACCAAATTAGGTTGAACCCCAGCGCGTAACATCCTACCAAAGAGCCTCAAAGTTCCATCATGATCACTAACTTGTTCGTGAACACATTTATCGAGTTCCACAAAAATATATCCTTCTCATCCATCAACTCAAAAAATCTCTAACGAATCACTAACATGTTTGCATTTTCCGTAGAAATCAATCAATGCATTTGAAATTACGACACCTGCAACATACTCCAGTCCTGTACAACAATCGGCAGACCTACTATGTTCTTATCTACAGCAGTCGGTAGACCTACAATCATATGGTTTAGCAGATCTCACAAACCATATGGTTTAGCACATCGTCTCAAAAACCATTGGGTTGGGTCACACATTGTCTCAGATTTCTTCTCATGACTTTAGCTACTATGACTGTAGTGTTGTGCATCTTCAGCATACCTCTGGACTAACTTTATGTCCCTTGTTCATGCTTCTCCCTGGATGTCTAACGTCTATAGCACCTCCAAAGAGGGTGTTTTGTGTCCTATACGGTTGTTAAAAACTCGCAGAAAAGTTATTGTATGAGCTACAACATATGTCCTACTAATCCTTCGAAATGGATCTGCTAATCCTCCGTAAATACCATATCTTAAATGTGCATATGAAAAAATATATTTTTAGAAGATATTCATGTCTAATGTTGTAGTAGCAGTTAATGAATTGTAGTAGCACTTGGCCTTTGGTGCAATAGAAACGAATCATTTAAGCCAGATAATAGAAACCTCTGTTGCTACTGGCCTCTGCTGCTGGAGAGCACCCTCATCATCCTCATCCACATGATCTTTATGGGAAACCTTGTATCTGCTGTAATTTATTTGACGAGAAAGATAGATATATTAAAAGTAGTTTGTGCAAAAAATAGTTTGTGCAAACAACAATTAACTACACCTACTTCAGTGCATTATTTAACCTATCATAATGCAAGACTAAGATAAAAATACATATGCATACATGTCTAAACATATAATTAAAATCAAAACAAAGGCCTATAATATTACCATTACGTTTATTATCATATTATTTTTTTTTTACTCTTACTACTTAGTTATTAAAGAGAACTTTTAACAATGTATTAAATAATCACATAAATGATATGAACTAAACATCTTATAGTATAAATTATCAACATAAATATCAAATATATAAACTAAAATCTCCAAACACTCTGGGTTTTTATTATTAATGCACTGTAACCTAACATTACCCATGATTCAATCACAATTGGTTGTACCCGACCTGATCTAATAGTGATCACAGTTGGGAACAAATAGTGATCACAATTGGTTGTGCCCGACGATCAATTTGTGGATTCTCAGGGAGTTTGAATGGGTAGTGGATCATCAAAATAGGAGGGTGAGTCGCTAAAGCCTTCAGCTATGGAGGATACAGCCACTGATCGTTTGGAAATCTAGTTGCCATGAATATATTTTATTTGTGTCTGTCGTCCAACTTTCTAACTATTGTCGAATCTTTTCATTATGACTCGACAACAGTCATCCAACTTTCTCACCACTCCGGCAAACTGTTAAAAATATTGAACCAGTAAAAAATGAGGACTGATATGCAGTGCGGTGGCTAGAGGAAGATATTATCCATAAATCATCTCTATTACGTTGGGGTATAACCGGGTGAAATAGGTATCGCTAAGAAATAGAAACATAGAAAAGGAGAAAATGAAGTGTTAGATAGTGGTAGAGTGGGATAGTGTTTGGATATTGCAATACAATCAAAGCCTCATTTTTCTAATTTTTAGCATAAACAGAGCATGAAAAATATACCTGGTTGAAGTTTTAAAGAGTAATTGGGTATTGAGTTGCAAAAAAAAAAAACACGTAAGCACAATAATTGTACACATTACAATAGTAGATATACAAAATTTAAAAGCTTAGTCCACAAACAATATTACTAACTACGGTTGGTAATACAAAGTGATACATGTAATGCAAAGTAATATACTAATATGAAAGAAACTACTATTGGTCATTGTGATACACTAATCATATAATAGGTGTGTAAATACAATTCACATTTAAAAATGAAATATAACAGAAAAAGATATAAAAATTACTTATAACATAATTTATTATTTTGTACAACCGAGTTAAACAACAGAGAAAGAAAACTCTACACCAAGAACAACTACATATACCAGCTGTGAAAATTGATAAATACACCTAACATGTAATGTATAATGAAGTCAAAACGTTAACAAAGAATGAAATATTACACGATAAGTCTAAAAAATATTCAACCATAATATTATTAAATTTAATAAATACTAAATACCCCCCTCTAGTACGCCTCTACCCCATAATAAATCCAAATTAACTGATTCTATATCACACACCTCAAACAAACACTTAATTCAGCAAGATCGTAAAAATCCCAAACCAAAATAGAAAGTTAAAAATATGCAATAACTGGAAGTCCTTTATGATAAGAAATAAAAAAAAACATAAATATGTAACACTGACTTTCCATTACCATCACTTTTGTACACCATAAACTCCAATAGTTCTCTTTCAGGGTTATTTCGTCAAACAACTTGCTTGCAACTAAAGTTGGGGGTAAAGGATTGCAAAAATCAGGTCTTTATTTATGCGATCTCCAACCTTCGAAATAACCCATCAAAGCAAACAATAAACAACAAAATCTTGTAGATCTAAACGGATTTGGTTTTGAAACTAATATCCTCTTATCAACATGCCATTCAAACAAAGGGTCATTGAAGTAAAACACGGTACCTCGAATCTATTAGGTATGAGCTCCATCTCAGTATTGTAGATCAAAACCTGCACCGAGAGAGAGAGAGAGAGAGAGAGAGAGAAGGAAACCTTTGTTCGTATAAAAAATAAAAAATAAGAAAAATATGGTTTCGATCTACAGTCATGTGGGATCTGCATTCGTGGGTAGGGTGAGGATGCGGTGGAGAGGAGTAGGAGGTGACGCAGGGAGGAGGAGGGTTTTACAAAATGCAAACTCAGTTGTATATTGGTTATCGTCGAGAGAGAGAGAGGGTTTTTGGTCTAGGCTGAGAGGAAGGGAATCTGAGAGAATGAAAGGAAGGATTTTGGTTAGTGTATGGGAGCGAAGTGTTTTTAGTGTGTGTGTTTACCAAAATACCCTTGTGTTTGAATTAAAGTAAAAGAGGGGAAATCATTAGTGAGAAAGAAAAGAGAGGGAAACCAAATAATTGAAGGGCAAAAGAGACATTGCAGGAATAACTCATATAGATGACATCATCTATCAATGTTATAACATACATAAGTTTCCTACTTTATTATATAAATATTGTAATCACATCGTATATATATATATTCTACATTGTTCCTCAAATTTATATGGCCGTAATTGCTAATCACACATAAGAATGGCCAATAATCCCAAAGATTCTCACAAATAATAACATTCAAGTATTCGCACACTTACGATACTAAACCCAAAAGTATTCCCTCACTTGATAAATAACCCTTACCTTATTCATGTTTAAGGATTTATAATTTCTCCAACTATTCCAATTCATCCTAGTCGTCTCGTAGGATTTACTCAACTATAATCGATATAATTATGTTTTCCACGTGCACAATTATATATGCCTAATTGCCCACCGAAACTATCCCACGAAATATCCATCCCCAAACACCCTTAATTTATATAAGTCGTGGACTCCATTTACCACAAACCTAAGGTCTACATCTCACTCAAATAATAATTTAGAAGTCCCCACTGTATTTGTGGGTACCCCAAATATCTAATTCCTCAATTTATTCATTTTCCTCGAAAACATACTTTTAGTGCCATGCGATTGTAGCACCCTCTTAGCCCCCATAAATTATTCCTTAGTTATGTATTTATTTCCTAAAATAAATAGTCTAGAAATAATTAATTTGTGAATTTATACCATATAAATTGAACCAATAAATATTGCCAAAAATCCTGTAGGATCGATCAATCGGTCCTTGTCCATCGATCGATCGATCGAACAGGGCAACCGGCCCTGCTTCTTGTCCAACGAGTCTATTTCGGCCATTAATAACCCACCAAGATTTTTACCTCTACTCCCAACAACATATAACCACACCCAACTATATATAGACAAATGAAAATAGGTTCTAATCGTCCTAGAACCAAGAATCAACAACTAAATTCAATTTATTTCTAAGTTTCTCCAATTTGATATTTTTCGGGGTTTACCCGTTAAACGTCTGAAAAACCCATTTGGTTCACGAAAACCCAATTCCAAAATCATATAGTTTGTTACTGCCAATAATGATATGAAATTTATGCTAAAAATAAATAAAGCAAGTAAACACTTGCCTCATGGATAAAATCCGACGACCCCGAGTCGAATCCCGCGGAGTTTGGCCGGAATCTCCCTTTTTCTTCCTCTTTCTCGCTTCCCTAACTCTACTCTTTCTTTATCTCCTTTTTCTTTCCTTTCTCCCACTCTCTCGTGTATTTTATAGGAGAGAAAAGGGTTTATCCCTTATTCAACCCAAAAATGACTCGTTTTCTCAATTACGAGTCCTTACTGGTCCAAAAATTCCCGGAGTCCAAACACTACTCCCGGATACTCTATTATGACTATCTCGACCATTCCGAAACCAACTGCACACTTGAAATCTCCATCTGAGGTACTTGATCTCAATCCACTAATTAAACCCAATACATCTAAATGCGGGTTTTCCAATTAAAATATTATCCTTTGTCGCTTTACGCATCTGCAACATGTAATTAAAATGGTCCAACTCATTTACTTAATACTGAAAGTAAGTGCAAGAAAATCATGTAACCCTCATAAATTCCAAAAATTATTTACTAGAGAAATTCCTCAAATTTCCAAATTATACTCATTCATGAAATTTAAATTATCCATAAAAGTATGGGGTATTACACACCCACCACCTCCCAAATCCTCAACCACACTGTCCATAGTCACACACCAACATCAATTCATTTAAAATGATTATTTCAATGGATCTGTGAAAACATTATGAAATCCTAAATGACTCTCCATAACCGTGTCAAAAAAAATTTAAAAATTCCATTTACAAAACCAAGTACGAAAAAATGGTTTGCAAATGAAATCTGGAAAAAGGCTGACATATATACACACACAAGTCTGAAAAAATGATGAGTTCGAAGATCGACGATGATAGCAGAGAAGTAGAGATCATAGAAGATAAAATAAGACGGTGACAAAAAAAGTCTTCGTTGGCAGAGCCAGTTTAGATCGAAGGGTGGAAGAAATAAGAATGAGATATGGACAATGGATTTGGTTCCCATTTCCCATATCGTTTTGGTGGGTTTAGATCTGGATGTAGCTAGTGTGATTCTTTAGTTGCATATATTTTATTTTCCTTTTTGTGTTTATTACGGGTTTTTGTTCACATTGGACAATTTAATAATTTTTCCACATAAGGACACGAATTATTATTTTCGTTCAAATATTTAACGAAGATTTGAGGGTGAATGTAATTGCAATCATTTTCAAAATTTGGAGTTAACATGGCAACTTGGTTGTGAATAACATATATTTTTTATCTTTTGGATCATGGTTCCATAGGAGCAAGTGGAAAATATTGAGAAATAGAACCATCTGATTTGATTGGTTCTCAATGGCCATGAAACACACAAAAGAAAAAAAATCTTTAGCTCGAGACAAAATAATTAATACTCATAAAAATAAGACAAAATATACTTGCGTTTTGGGGCTGGAGATGTTCAATGAAACAAAATACTCCAAGACATATAAAGTATCGTCAAAAAGTTTTGAGAAAAAGAGCTCGCTCACTTCTTATAGATGACCCAATCCCAATCCATATGAAATGACAATAGAGCCAGCACATTAAATCAAATCCAAATCACCACCATCCACCATACACCAACTCCCACCTCCTCCACCACCTCTGCACACACAAACATCGATTCATTTAACACCATTATTTCTATGGATCTGCGAAAAAATTATAAAAACCCAAATGAATCAACATGACGGTGTCAAAAAAAAAACTTAAAATTCCATTTACAAAACCTAGTCTAAAAAAGTGGTTTGCAGACGAAATATAAAAAAGACCGACATATATACACACACGCACAAGTCCGAAATAAATGATGAGTTCGAAGATTGGCGATGATAATGAGGTGGAGAGATGATAGAAGACAAAATAAGATGGTTACAACAAAGTCGGTGGTGGAAGAGCCAGTTAAGATCGAAGGGTGGTGGAAGAAAGAACTGGATATGGATGGTGGGTTTGATTCCCATTTAACATGTTGTTTTATGGTCGGCCGGTTTAGTTGTGGATATAGCTAGTGTGCTTCTTTAGTTGCATATATTATATATAATTATATTGTATTTTCCTTTTCTTTGTTTTAATAAGGGTGTGTCTCAATGATCCGTATGGCACCAAATAATTGGACAATTTAATAAGTTTTCCACATAAGGACCCACGTCATTATTCCCGTTCAAATATTTAACGGAGATTTGATAGTGAATGTAATTGCATTCATTTTCAAAATTCAGGGTTAACATTCCAACTTTTGAAACGTTAGGTCCAATATTAAAAATGATCGCAAACTTAAGGGCTAATTTGTTATTTTCCACCAAAAAACCTTTAACTTGCACAACAAACCAAATTAATTCATACTCATAAAAATAAGACAAAATATTCTTGCATTTTAGGGATGGAGATGTTCAATCAAACAAAATACTCCAAGAGTTATAGAGTATCTTTAATTCATTTTACATAAAATCTGTGAAACTCACAGAATAGTGAGAGAGAGAGATGGAGTCAAAGCCATCTAATCCTCCACCTACAATAAACCCTTAGGCAAAGTCTTTAACTATGTTGTTAATGAAAAAATAACACAAAATATCTCCCTCAAACAACCCTCTCTTTATAAAGGTGAACCTGCAGTAAATTTCTCCCATGAGGATATCAAGATTCTTGCTGAACCGTTTAAACACTCCGTCATAGGTAAGTTTTCTCATGGCCAACCCTCTTTAGATTCCATTCGCAAAACCTTTTTAACCTTCTCTTTCAAGTCAACATGCACACTAGGGATTTTAGATACAAAACACATCTTGATCAAACTAAACTGTGAGGAAGATTTTGTTCGTTTATGGCTTAGACAACAATGGTTCATTGGTAAATTCCCCATGCGCACCTTTAAATGGTCTCCATACTTTAAAATAGATCAAGAAAGTCCAATAACTCCTGTGTGGGTAAATTTTCAAAACCTCCCTATCCACTTCTTTGCTAAATCTTCCTTATACTCTGTTGCGCAGTTAATAGGTACTCCTCTTAAAATGGATGCCTCTACTGTATCAATTAATAGGCCAAGTATTTCTAGGGTGTGTCTTGAATTAAACCTCCTTGAAACTAAACCTACCAGAGTTTGGATAGGCAATGAGGATAGTGTCTATTGGCAAGAGACTGTGTATGAAAATCCTCGTCACTTCTGTTCTTTTGCACGAAGACAGGTCACTGCATCAATGATTATATGTTATAGAACCACTCAAAACAACCCAATGGCTCAGAGAAAGTCAACAATGAACATCCCTTAATCAGATATTTCAAAAACTTTTATATAAATTACAAAAAATTTATGTTCACATTACGCAAATATTAAGATGTTTATACCTTACAGAGGGCCCACATTGACAAAAGCTTTTCATCATGTCGGAAACCCAAAACAACTTATTTTCAAGGGAGAAAATCTAAAATAACACCAATATATTTTTTGAATATAAATGTTAGTAACAAGCATTATGAAGAAAATCTAAAATCTTAGTGTCACTTGTAATTAAGAGTTTGAGCAAAGTATCCCCACGGTCCATTACCTTTCCCTTGGTCTCAATTTAGTCATTTACCTTTCTATTATCTCAATTTAGTCCCTCACCTTTCAAATTGGTTCAATTTCATACCTTAATTAACACCCATTAAAATATACTAACGACAAAGACCATTTAAGGTCCATTTGAGGTATTTTATGTATTAGTTCATTCCTCTCTCCTCAACACTCCACTTTGGCATAAAAAAAACTTAGACTGCTATATAATGCATCCAATACAACTTTTAGTCCATGAAAAATAACAAAAAATGGGGGGGAAAGAATATAAGAAACAAAACAAAATAGCCACGTATAAACATAGAGTGGTTGTACACGGACACATAAATTAGACACATTGGCTACACCCAAGGTTTTGTTAAAAAAAATTATACTACATTCATAAAAAAAATTAAACCGTTTTCTAAAAATAAAAACTGAAAAAAATTGTTAACTAATTTTTTTAAACAGTTAAAAAATAGTTGAATTTTTTTATTTGTTCAAGAAAACAATTTTTTTTATTTCTAAAAAACCGTTTCTTATAAAAAAAATGTATTTTTTAATTAAAAGTATGAAAACTATTTCTTAAAAGCTGGCGCGGACCAACATCATTGCGATTATTTAGTGCTTCTGGTGCGGACCCATGTCCTTTAATGAATGTTAGTCGATGCCAGCAAACTTCTTTTATATAAAAAAAATTATTTTTTATTACAAAAAAACTCTACATTAATTTTTTGGTTATAAAAAATAATTTTTTTTATATAAAAGAAGTTTGCTGGCGTGGACACGCATTCATTAAATGATATGTGTTCGCGCCAACGGCACTAAATAATCGCAATGATGTGGGTCTGTGCCAGCTTTTAAGAATTAGTTTTTATACTTTTAATTAAAAATATATAAAAAAATTATAAGAAACTCTTTTTAAGAAATAAAAAAAAATTATTTTCTTGAAAACAAATAAGATTTCAACTATTTTTTAACTGTTTTAAAAAATTGTTTAATAATT
The DNA here is from genome assembly GCA_949130495.1 of Sambucus nigra. NCBI lineage: Eukaryota > Viridiplantae > Streptophyta > Magnoliopsida > Dipsacales > Adoxaceae > Sambucus > Sambucus nigra. Next base: position 138,508,158 of record OX422222.1, on the reverse strand, counting down.
TTTTACAATTTTAATTTTTAAAAAACAGTCTAATTTTTTTTTATGAATGTAGTATAGTTTTTATTTAAATGTAGTATAATTTTTTTAACAAAACTTTGACCAAGTCACTGAATCTAATTTATATGTCCATGTAGAACCACTCTATTTTGATATGTGGATATTTTTTTTGTTTCTTACATTCTTTTCCCCCCATTTTTTGTTATTTTTTATGGACTAAAAGGTTGCATTGGATGTATTATATACCAGATTATGATTTTTTATGCTATTAAAGTGGAGTGTTGAGGAGAAAAGAATGAATTAATACATAAAATACCTCAAATGCCGCTTAAAATGGTCTTTGTTGTTAGTATATTTGGATGACTGTTAATTAAGGGATGAAATTGAACCAATTTGAAAGGTAAGGAACTAAATTGAGACATGTGACAACCCGCTTATTAAAATAAGAGGTGGTTGTAACAACCCCAGATTTTCGAGTAATTATTTTTACATCTCTTTGCCATGTGGGATGATTATATAAAATATTGGAAGTTGAAGTGAATATAATTTCAAGGAATTTAAGAAATAATAATTTATGAATTTTGCATATTTACTGTTGTGAGAATGTAAATATAATTATAGTGTGTTTCATTGCGTCGTTGTGCTTTAAACGACGGTTATGATTTATATTCCAATTGGGTAAGTGTAAATAATTTTTATATGACACTGGAACATATATGTTGTACGATATTCCGGATGCCAATTTAGGGGGTACGGTTAGTCCGAAATTGGTTGAGATGGTCGATATTGGGGCCTAGTCATATTTTTGGGTTCCGGGACATTTTCGACTAGTTATAATTTAATTATGCTGTTACGAGCCTTTTTTTTAATTGGGTAATAGCGTTTAAGTGCTAAACTTATCGAAATTGGGGTATTTTAGTCTTGCTTGAGCATTTGGGCTCATTTTATGTTTTAAACTCAAAGAGAGTTAGAGAGAGAAGGAGAGAAGAGAAAGTTGGGAGAAAATGGAGAGAAAAGGAGAGAAATGGAGATTGGAGCTTGGAATCGTTGATCCGGGAAGAGAATCCGAGACTACGAACATGAGGCAAGTTTTTACTTGCAAATATGTATGATTTGTGTGAATAAATTGTATATATAGTTGTATTTTTGGAGTTTTAACCCTTAATGGGTTTTGATGATTTTTGTGTATTAAACCTTTAATCCTTGATTTAAGTTGGATTTGAGTTGGATATATTAGTTAGCCATTGGGTATTAGTGATTTGATTTAGTTATTAATTGTTAATGTTGAGAGAAGTGGAATATTTGGGTTATAGGAAATTTTAGGGTTCTTAAACCCGTAGCCCATTTCTGGGAATTTCGAGTAGGCCGAATCGATTCGCCTCACTAGCGAGTCGATTGGCTTGCAGGGGTGGCAGTAGGTCTGGGAGACCGAATCGATTCGGGCTAGGGACGAATCGATTCGGGCTGGGATAGTAGGTTGGTTTTTTCACCGAATCGATTCGCTTTTGGGGCGAATCTATTCGCAGTTTGGGGTGAATCGATTCACAGTCCGGGGCGAATCGATTCGGCCCCTAGGCGAATCGATTCGAAAACCCTATTTTTGTGAGACTTTTTCTAGTATTATTTTTAGCCCTTTTCTTTTAGGTATAAGGTGTAGGAACCTTCCCTTGGGAAGTAATATAGAGTACTAGGGGTTCATAATAGGGGGATTAACACCCTAGATTAGTATGTGAATGAATAGGGCTTACTCTGGGGTTTATTCAATGGGCGTTAGGTTTGTTTTCATTTGGTGAGTTAGCTTAGAACGAATGGAAAGTAGGATGTTATGGTTTAGGATCTTTGGAGACTAGTGTTGAGGAAAATTTACCCTCGAGGGCTTATAGGCATGTCTTGAGCTTTTGGAGACTCGGGTGAGGGAAATGGCACTTCGGGCCTATATTCTTAATAAAATGTGAATTCGTGATTAAGAATTGCATATTTTAAAATTGGAAATTAATTGTAAAGCACAAATGGTGTTTACAATGTAAAAGAGAATATTTTCAAATGGGAAGATAAAATTGTAAATGATAATTTACTTATACACACCTACCTAAATGCTATTATAGGGAAAGTTACGCGCATGAGGTGAAGTCCCATGGCTAGTGAATGCAGGGTGAATATAGTCCTCGGCCATATGACCGGTTATTATATATGTTTATTTTGCGATGTGGGGTAATTCTCGGTGTGGTTATGACTCACTCGCAGGTATATGTCCACTTCCCTACGTCTCGCATTATAGGATGCACATGTTATCTTATGTGATGGGCCCTGGAAGATGATAGCCATTTAGGGCGCGCATAGTGGGGAAATCCGGATGGGCAATCTTAGAATCGTTATATGATATGAAATATAACTATTCACATTAATGTGGGACATTATTGGGTTTAAGGCATTTTATGATAATAAAGTTGCTTTAAATACATTTCTTGGAGGTAAAAAGGGAAATGAAAACTTAAAATGGTGTAAAATCGGATTGGGCAAAATATGTTGTGAAATAAATTGCTTGAAATATGTTTCTTAAAGAGAACAAGAACTGTGTAAATAATCCATGTTGTGTATAACGGAAGAGGAAATCGTAGTAAGTAAACTAAGTTATATTTTCTTACGCTATTGTGCACTCCTCAGTGCAAGATAAGTACGATTATGGAGTTTAGATAATTTCCTTAGATCAAACGAAAGTTTAATTCCTACTTTCCTAGTGTAACGATAGGATGTGTATTTAGTTGAGAGGTGAGGATGATTCTTATTACAGAGAGAATACATCTAGTGTAGTTGGTTTATCATTCATGACTATTATGCATTTTATTTGCACGTTTATCATATCAAAACGGGCCCTAAGCCATTCATATTTATTTTCTTGCATGATTTTCTCTTATGCACAGGTACTCCGCCGCAATGGCGCCTGATATGACCCTTCTTTCTCAGCGTCAAGGAGCTACAACATTTTTTGGATGTTGTCGGATTCGTATTATAGACGCATCCATCTTTGGCATACTCTAGTTAGGATTATACTGAATATGCAGGCATGTTGCCCAAGTCTTGTATTTACTCTTATATTGTGATATTTATTTGTAATGCTCGGTGTAACTGTTGTATTGGTCTGTTAACAGGCAGCTAATTCGGTTATTACTTGTTGCATTAATATTGTTCTTATTACTCGTTTGTTTTTATATCCACCTTCTGCTCAAATTGGACCGTCAAGATGTTTTCTTTTAACTTTCAAATTAAATTGACATTCGTTTTCTCAAATATTGGGTGGTTATCTTGTATTATTATTTTCACGACAGTGATGCTAAGAATGGACCATCTATGATTCCTGCATTTATTGGGATATTAGGCTGGCCACCTCTTATTTGAATAAGGGGGTTGTCACAGTCGCCAGCCCGATACTTCAATAATTACTGGAATCATAGATGGACCATTCTTAGCATCACTGTCAATAAAATAAAAATACGAGATAGCCACCAATTATTTTAGAAAATGGAGTGTCAAACTTCAATTGATAAGTTTAATGAAGATTATTTAGACAATCCAATTTGAAAATAAGGTGGATATAAAAACAAACGGGTAACTTTAGAATGATAAAGCACAATGTAATAACTGAATAAGCTATCGGTTAACAGACTAATACAAGTAGGTTACACCAAGTATTAATATTACATATCACATTATAATAAACATGTACAAAACTTGGGTAACACACCCAAATATGTAGACTAATCATAACTAGAGTACAAAAGGATAAAAGCGTCTAAAACGAATATCCTACAACATGCGCGAAATGTTATACCTCCAGGACAACTGGCTTGGAGAGGTAAATACGGGCGTTCTTGCGGTGGATCACCTGGGTGAATATAGAATTCATGCAAAACAAAGAGATATAGAGGGGTCAGGGCCTGATTTGATATGATCACCATGTGAATAAAATGCATGACAATTATGAATATTTTATCATCATCATCAACTTATCTCGCTCTCACAAATAATGATAAGAATTCCCACCTCTGAATCTAAAAGCACAACCTAGCGCAATAATAACAACAATGAGAAATATTCATTTTCGCATGAGAAAATATCTAAGTTTCACTTAATGTGATTTTATTTCAGTTTTACACCATTTAACTTCACAATTCCCTTTTCTCTCTAGGAAACATTTTCAAAGCAGGTTATCTCACAAAATGCTTTACTATCATTACAAGTTCCACTTTATTAAGAATAGTTATAATCACATCATATAACGATTCTAAGACCATCCTTCCGGGTACCACCACTGGATGCGCCCCTAAATAGATATCATCTTCCAGGGCCTATCATCAAGACAACTTGGGCATCCTACATAGTGTGACATTGGGAAGCGGCCATATACCTTCGACAGTGAGTTATAACCACACCCGAAATTACCTCACTTCGAACAATAATCACACAATATATAATAGTCAGTTCTATGGCTGAGGACTATATTCACCCTACATTCACTAGCCAGGGGACTTCACCTCATGCGCATAACTTCCCATATGATAGCAATTTAGAGAGGTGTGTATATGCAAATTATCATTTACAAGTTTTTCTCATTTAAAACATTCACTTCTTACATTCCCAAAATCATTTACACTTAACAATTAAGTGCCAAATTAAAATATGCATTTCTTATTCACGAAGTCCTATTTTATTAATGCTATAGATCACGAAGTATAATTATCCTCACATTAGTCTCTAATAGTTCAAAGTAATACCAAAATCCATCAATGATAATTTTCCTCAATACTAGTCCCCCAAAAATCCTAAACCATATCACTTAACTCTCCCTTAGTTTGAAGCTAGATCACTAGATGAAACGACGCTAACTCTTGTTGAATAACCCCCGAATTAAGCCCCATTTACCCCCATACTATTCTAGAGTATTAATGCTCCTAATATAAACCTCTAATACTCTTTATTACTTCCCAAGGGAAGGTTCCTAAACCTTAAACATAAAAGAAAAGGGATAAAAACCAAGTTGGAAACATCCTATAAAATAACAGGGTTTCCGAATCGATTCGCCTAGGGCTGAATCGATTCGCCCCTGATAGAGAATTGATTTGCCCAAAACGAATCGATTTGGCTGAGAGAACAAGCCTACTATCTCAGCCCGAATCGATTCGGCCTTAACCCGAATCGATTCGGCTCCTCAGACTTGTAGCCTCCCCTATAGGCGACTCGATTCTCTTGGGAGACGAATCAATTTGGCCTGGAAGAATTGCCCAGTTTAGGGCTACGGGTTATGTACCCTAAATTTCCCCCAATCTAAAATCTTCCATCCAATCTCAACATCATCAACCAAAATATCACCCACTTCATTCCTACATCATCACTAACTAATATTTCCAACCTAAATCAAATTTAAATCTAAGATTAAGGGTTTAAACATTAAAATCATCAAAAACCCCATTTATGGTTAAAACTCCAAAAACATAACTATATATGCAATTTATCCACATTAAATCACACACTAGCAAGTTAGAAACTTGCCTCAAGTTTGTAGCCTCGGATTCTCTTCCTGTAGCAACGATTCCAGCTCCCAATCTTCAACTCTATCATTTCTCCCATTTTCTCCCAAGCTCTCTCTTCTCTCTAACTCTCTCTAAGTCTAAAACATATAATTGGGGAAATAAGAGGGTTAGAAGACTTAATCGAGCACTTAACATTAATTCCAATCTTTAAATATTAATACACCTTTAAAATGACTTGTAACTACATAATTGAGTCATAACCTGTCAAAAGTGCCCGGAACTCAAAAAATACAATATGGCACTTATTTTGACTATCTCGACTATTCAGGACTAACCGCACCCTCAAAACTGGCATCTGGAATATCATAAAATATTTCATGTTCCTATGTCATATTAATTTATTAATCATAATTCAATTGAAATATATGCCATAATCGTCGCTTAAAGCACAACGACGCAATAAAACATAACATGATGCTATTTACCTTCTCTTCACGGTAAATATGCAAAAATCGGTTTGTATTATCTCTCAAATCAGTTAAAATAATATTTACTCCAATTTCCATAATTTTATATAATTATCTCACATGACAAAATTATACAAAGTCAATTACTCAAAAGTAAGGGTTATTACATACTCCCCCCTTATAAAGGAATTTTGCCCTCAAAATTTAGGCATAACACATAAAAAAGACTAGGGGCACGTTTCTCAAATATTATTCTCTCATTCCTAAGTAAATTCCTTGTCATTGTGGTGTCTTCACGAGTCTTGGACCAAGCATACCACTTTCAACCCTAGTCTATACTTTCCATGATTTAAAATTAATAATCGTTTGTTCCTCACATGAACTATCGGGCCTATCTTTACAACAATGGGAAAAATCTACCTAACCCAGCGCAAGCTTATCTTTCATCAGAAAGCATGTTATACCCTTCATAAAACAAAAAAATGCCCGCATTAAATTTGATTCTCTACCTCAAATTTTACAAGACTTCTATTCGCGTCAACATCGCCCTTATCATAATCTTCGGCAATTCGCATGCGGTTTCGAATGAACTCAGTCTTCGAAAAGATGTCTTGAATCATTCTAGGTACAAGAAGCTTATTGTTTCAAGTTGTAACCAATAAGCAGGTGATCTACGCGGCTTGCTACACAACGCCACCTACGGTGCCATACCCGTTATGGATTGGTACGAATTATTGTATACAAATTTGACCAGAAGAATGCTTTACTCCTATCTGCCAAAAAAATTAAGTATGCACATCAAAAATATGTCCTCCTACATACGTTGTTTCTCCCCATTTTGACCAATTATTTTTGGGTGGTAGAAGGTACTTAAGCTTAACTGGTTCCCATTGTTTATTGGAATCTTCTTCAAAAATGGGATACAAAAATATTGTCTCGGTCCGACACTATATTAAGAGGTTCCCCATAAGGTTTCATAAACTCCATATTATCCTCCAATGGTACTCATGACTGCTTTACAGCATCGGTAGTCCAGTGATAAAGATCCATGGATACACTCTCCCATTCTCGCACTGGTATTTCTAACAGTTGCATCATCCCAATCGGTTGCCGGTAGTCCACATTCACCAATTGACAAGTGGTGCATAGGGAGACAAACTCATAAATTTCCCTTCCTTACTCTACCATGACTCTCATCTTAATAGCAGGCGTAACGGTCAATCACTGATATAAGCACCATAATAACAACATCTTTCTAGTTAAGCTCCTTCCACTTGGCTTTCCTTGCCATCGCTAGTTCCCCCATGGATTTTCTACTTAGTATCCGCTATCATTATTACTTTTCCTGGGTGATAATGAATATCAAATTAATAGTCTTTTACGAATCCAACCATCAATTTCGCCGCACAATTTGATCTTTCTGGGAGAACAAACATTGTATCGACTTGCAGTCCATGAAAAGACTTAAGTTCCCTCCCAAGAGGTAATGCCTCCATATCTTTAAGGCAAACACTATTGGGGTGTGCTTTTAGTCTTTCATGGGATAGTTCTCCTCGCGGGGTTCAAGCCACAAGATATATACGTAATGGTCCCATGTTCTTATAGTAACACACCGCCCCACTCTTGCGAAGACGCGTCTATAATAACCAAATAGTCCACTCCCGAACTTGGCAACGCTAATCTATGAGTAGAAGTCAACTTGTCCATCAACTAATGAAAAGCTAAGTCATAGACGTAACAGTTTCTCTAGAGATGGGCCTCACATTCTTCTCGGGATGGTGGCCCACGTTACCCAAGTTTCCAGACTTCTTCTTTTGGGGAACCAATCCTTCCTAAAATTAGTCCACCAATCTTCTCGTGTTTAACCCACTACAGCATTTCTAAAACAATAACACATGCCCCATTGGCCTTACATCCTAATAAGGTTAAGAATAATTAGTTTTCCTACCCACGTGAAATAAGTACTATACTAACTATGTCCCTAGTGCCCAAGACCTTTCTCAATTTCTGACATTCGCTCAGTTTCATGCGTGGGACGTCTTGCAAAGCAAAACCAAACAAGGAACCCTCCTATTACACTACTACCTCGCACCGCCGATCGCCAAGATATAATGGCCTAAGGCACCCAATCGGGACCGCTAAAAATATTAACTCGTAACCCTACTAATGTGTTTCTACTTCTATATCCTACCGTCCCAGCAAAAATAAAATAATATAATATAAAAATCTAACTAATCTGGGCGCCTACACTCTGCAAAGTATTATGAATATTTTACCCAAATACATTTATATACATCTTTTTAAATTGCCTTCTCATTAAGGCCTAGCTATAAGCCTCCATCCGACTTACTTTTCTTTATCTCGCCCACATATACCCAGTGAGAGAAACATTTCCAGTGCTCCTACACCGCACATTTACTTTTTATTATCCCTTTAATCAATCACGTGACTCTTGGCTAATTCCACCAAAACCAATATCCTAACATAAGGTAACATCTCTCCACTCCTAACGTCGTTAAGGTTCATGTGTGGAGTGTCTCACAAGCGAAATCCAAACAAGGAACCCCTCCGATACACTACTACTTAACTTTGTTGGTCGTGGATATATGGTATCATAAAACAAGTAAAATAACAATTCATACATACCTTGAATCAACACTATAAAATGTCAGTCCGTATCCAGGAGAGATATGAAAGAATAACTGGTTCCACCCTGGAATCGCAGATATGATAGTCTCACAATCATAAGCCTGCTATATATCGAATCAGAATATTTTATACTCGTATAACACAGACATAACGAGTAGTACAAACCAAACAAAATGTTCAAATCTCAACACCACGAAAAACATATAGATATAACTTCTATATTAATATCAATACTGCCATAAAGCTCGAATTACACACTCGAATCTAGGGTTAATAAAATAATGAGTCTAAATCTTGCCACACAAAACACACTTCCCTTAACCGAGGTGAAACTCACAACAACATTCTTTCCAATTACCCTCGCTATTACACATAGTTCCCGGATATGGTACCCTTATTCTATCTGAACCAAAAACTACTTCAATCAATGCCCCATATAGGCACCCTATTCTTGTCCTTTAACTCCTATCGGACAACATCAAAGCATGTGGTTCTACGTTCCTCATTACCATCATTCCCCATTTCTGGCCACCCTGACCATGTTAAAGTTTTTTTTTCTCAGTATCTCAGGCTCCATAGCCTCGATTATGACAATCCCCTTCGTAGTTCCCTTAACTCCCTCTGTAAAGGAAAACATACTACCGATCCCAACTGCCTTATTTCCACAAATTTCCTTAGGTGGAAGTCCACCAATGAGGTTTCACTAACACGACTTCTTCATAATTGTTAACAACACTTACTAATGAGCCCATCATTTTAATAAATGAATCTTTCTTCCTTGTGCCTACCCTACTTCGGTGCAAGGTTTCCTTAACTATATCTCTTCATTTATTGTCGGCCTCTGACCAATTCACTAGGGAATACTTGAAAATTTTCATTCTCTACATTTATAATATAACAAGGCATTCGCTGTTAAAACCATCCATAAAGTTCTTCTACGAGCAATACATCCTGCTCCTTCAAATATGGGGACTACCGTTCTTACCCTTCCAACATTGCTCCAATCGGTGAAAAAAAATTCCTCAAATTTTCACATCTGTGTATTCCTATACCCCTCTCTAAACCAAAGGTTATGATCCCAATACTTCCACTGAATAAAGTTACACTGCCTCCGCATGACTTAACTTCAACGTATCGTCCTTGTCAAGGACATTTCAAACATCTTTCCAATTTAACTTCACTAAATAATCCAAGTTTAGTACCACTCTGTTCTTGTAGCGGTACTTGGGAAATTTTAGCTACTATATCCTTGTAGCCATTGTAGCAATATAAGAAAATGCCACAGAGGGATAACCTCCAATGCTATCCTCATCCCCGACTTTGATTTATAATTATAACTAAGACCCATCTCCTAGTGCCCTCGTAACGACCTTCCCTGGTTGCCCTTCATCAATCAACACACGAATCTCGAACGATCGCCCAAAAGATTTATTAAAATCTTACCTTATGGCAAGAGAACGAAATCTCATAAGAGAAATCAATAATCTTAATCCTAAGTCTTTACATCAATTGAAAAGAAACGCTGAAGGCGTAGTACGTCTGCACAGATTCCTAAGAACACTAGAACCTGATGCTCTGATACCATATGTGATAACCCGCTTATTAAAATAAGAGGTGGACAACCCGATACTCCAATAATTATAGGAATCATAGATGGACCAGTCTTCGTATCACTATTGTTAAAATAAAAATACGAGATAACCACCAATTATTTTAGAAAACAGAGTGTCAAAATTTAATTGATAAGTTTAAAGAAGATTATTTAGACAATCCAATTTGAAAATAAGGTGGATATAAAAATAAACGGGTAACTGTATAACAATAACGTACAATATAATAACCGAATAAGTTATCGGTTAAAAGACTAATACAAGTAGGTTACACCGAGTATTAATATTAAATATCACATTATAATAAACAGGTATAAAACTTGGGTAACACACCCGAATATGCAGACTGGTCATAACTAGAGTACAAAAGGATAGAAGCGTCTACAACGAATATCCTACAACATCCACAAAATGTTATAGCTCCAGGACAACTGGGATGGAGAGGTAAATACGGGCGCCCTTGCAGTGGATCACCTGGGCGAATAGAGACTTCATGCAAAACAAAGAGATATAGATGGGTCAGGGCCCGATTTGATATGATCACCATGTGAATAAAATGCAAGATAATTATGAATATTTTATCGTCATCATCAACTTATCTCGCTCTCATAAATAATGATAGGAATTCTCACCTCTAAATCTAAAAGAACAACCTAGCGTAATAACAACAACAATGAACAATATTCGTTTTCGCATGAGAAAATATCTAAGTTTCATTTAATGCGATTTTATTTCAGTTTTACACCATTTAACTTCACACTTCCCTTTTCTCTCTAAGAAACATTTTCAAAACAGTTTATGTCACAAAATGCTTTACCATCATTACAAGTTCCACTATATTAAGAACAGTTATAATCACATCATATAACGATTCTAAGACCATCCTTCCGGGTACCCCCACTGGATGCGCCCCTAAATAGCTATCATCTTCCAGGGCCTATCACCAAGAAAAACTGGGCATCCTATATCGCGTGACGTCGGGAAGAGGCCATATACCTTCCACAGTGAGTCATAACCACACCCGAAATTACCTCACTTTGAACAGTAATCACACAATATATAATAATCAATCCTATGGCCAAGGACTATATTCACCCTGCATTCACTAGCCAGGGGACTTCACCTCATGCGCGTCACTTCCCATATGATAGCAATTTAGAGAGGTGTGTATATGCAAATTATCATTTACAAGTTTTTATTATTTAAAATATTCACTTCTTACATTCTTAAAGTCATTTATACTTAACAATTAAGTGCCAAACTAAAATATGCATTTCTTATTCACGAAGTCCTGATTTATTAATGCTATAGGCCACGAAGTACAATTATCCTCACATTAGTCTCTAATAGTTCAAAGTAATACCATAAGCCTTCAATGATAATTTTCCTCAATACTAGTCTCCCAAAAATCCTAAACCTCATCACTTAACTCTCCCTTAGTCCGAAGCTACATCACTAGATGAAACGATGCTAACTCCTATTGAATAACCCCCGAATTAAGCCCCATTTACCCCATACTATTCTAGAGTATTAATGCTCCTATTCTAAACCTCTAATACTCTTTATTACTTCCCACGGGAAGGTTCCTAAGCCTTAGACCTAAAAGAAAAGGGCAAAAAACCAAGTTGGAGAAATCCTATAAAACAAAAGGGTTTCCAAATCGATTTACCTAGGACCGAATTGATTTTCCCCTCATAGCGAATCGATTCGCCCAAAAAAGAATCGATTTGGCTGAGAGAACCAAACTCCTATCTCAGCCCGAATCGATTCGGCCTTAACCCGAATCTATTCAGCTCTCCAGACCTGTAGCCTCCCCTATAGGTGAATCAATTCGCTTGTGTAATACCCCGTATTTTTATGGCTTTTAATTATAAGGTTAATTAAATGGAATTTCTTTTACTTATGGGTTTTATTAAATTAATTTGGGATTTGTTAAATTAATTTGGGATTTATTAATTAGAAAATTTATTCGGATTTAAATGCTAGCGAGACGAGAGTTGGTATTTGGTTATTATGATGTTGTTGAATATTACTGAGTGACGCGGAACTTCTGATCCTCACGTACGTGATGTACCAGGATTCGATAGCCGAGTATGAGGGCATCGTAGGTTCTATCCTTGTGGGGTGCCTAAATTTCGTATGAGATATTATTACGGATGTGTATACATGTACTTGAGATTGTTCAGTTGTGTTGCTTAGTAGATGTGAATAACTAAGATATTTTGAATGGGTTAAGAATGATAATTTAATTAAATCTTGAGATAAGTAATTTAATGAATGTGAACATGGGTTATAAATATGGCCTATTTGGGGGTTACGTGTAGATACTCTATGTTAGAATGCGAAGGCAGGAGTGGTACAAACTAATTAGATAGTGGCATAACTAGGACGGGTTAAAGGCATAAGTTAGGCATGAACAGTAGTTGAGAGGTAAGAAACTCACGTGTTAGTACGCAACTAAAGTGTTTATAATATGTGATGTTTAATTGTAATTTAAATCACATACTAAACTTTTAAACTGTTTCACATCGGGCTCTGACCCGTTTATCTCCAAATCTATTTTTGTTTTGTAAAAACCTTTTAGGCGCCCAGCCATAGGGACGCCAAGCATAGGAGTTCCATTCTGATGACGTGCTGTAGCTGCTGTGGAAGTTACAGGATCTTGGTAGTAGACGCTCTCATTTTATCCTTGATTCCTTCATAGACATTTATATCAGTTAGGGCATGTTGCCCATTCTTAGTTAGAGGTTGAAGTTGCACACTTTCATTATTTCAGTTTTTTTGGTTTATTATTTATGCAGACTCTTATATTGGGACATTATATACTCTGGCATCTTTATTATTGGTGTGTTTACGCCAGACTTATTTGATTTCATCTCGTTGAGCATTTATATGAGATTGGTTATGCGATTGTTGGTTTATTAAATAAATTCTTGTTTAATTGTTGGCTTAATTAATAAAATTTGACATCTCTCTTTTTAAATATTAGGTGGCTAGTAATTAATTAAATGTTATCGACAGTGATGCTAAGACTGAACCAACTTGATATTTTTTATTAATTTAATAAAGGAGTAGCTACCCGGTATTTAATTAGACGTGGTGTTACAGGTGGTAATAGAGCACTTGGTTCTAGTGTCCTTTAGGATCTGTGCGGCTTATTATGCTTCCAACGTAGCTTTCTTTGATATAGAGCCCTATGTTTAGGATTGTTGATTTCTTTGGTCAGATTTCGTTCTCCTGCTATGATGTAATGATAGTGAATCTTATTTACAATCGGGGGTGTTCGTGCGCCGAACAATGTAGTATGTCTGGCAAAGACAGTTCGGCGAACAGCAGGAGGTAAAAGATTAGTTGAGGTTATTTAATCTATTATAGAAGGCGGACCGTAGTTGAAGTCACCCATATTATGGCACGGAAGTCCAGGATGGTACAGACGGCCAAGGCCAGACTTGTGACTTCCAGGAACAACTATAGTAGAAAGTGGGGTCAAATGAGACTCACCCAATAAGGTTGGAATGGGAGAGAAAGAGTTAGGTGAAACATTGAAGAGAACCAGGAGTGGAAATACTCAAAATGCGAAGATGGAATGTGATAGCCAAATGATCGTAATGTATCCAAAGGCTTGGACATATGTCGGGGTATGGCCAATCGAGAGTAAAAATTAAGGAAAATTTTTTCTTGGCCCGAAAGGGCAGAGTTTCAATGGTGAGAGACAATCACTACACTTAGAAGTGGAATGTGACGTCGAGAGAAGGCTTACACGTATGGCTTGACCATAAGTTCCTTCATCAGATGTTCAGGGTGGAAGGATAATGTTATTCTGAACTTACACAAGAGGGTCGGACAGAGGTCACTTTGTGAGAAGAAATTTAATTATGTAGCGAACCTTACACCGGGTGAAGTAGGTGAAATGGAGAAGAGGATATTAAAGGGAGAATTTATATACAAGAAGAATTGTTAGCTCTTCTGGGTAATTCTGCTTGGACGGTCAATGCAGATGGAAATAATGCCGCGTAGTGTTAATTTGGAGGTAAATGTTTCCTTGGGTGGGGAGATACAAGAATTGAGGAATTTCTATAGAGTAAGACTGGGAAAATGGTGTTGGAGAAACACCACAAGGGGAAGACCCAACAGAGAACCCGTTAAAATAATTCAGATAGCTAAATTATTACCGAGCGATAGTGATTTCAGTAAGAGATGTGGAAACTAGTAGCGTGTTCCTTAGGTCCATTAAGCTAAGGGAACAATGGAGGTAGTCATCAGAGCCGAGACTACCAACATCCAAGAGATGGACCACCTTAACAGGGTTAGTGTGATCGAAGATAAGTGGAGTATGTCTAGAGGTATTTGGTGGAGAGTGAAACCCATGCATTATAAATGTTTTCCCATGCAAGTGTAGGGATCAAGGTATTGTTCTTTGCAAGGGCAACGGTTACTGAAATATTCGGTTTGGTATGGACAGGTGTGTTAAGTCCAGGAACCATTTGAGCAGCTAGGACGATTGTCAAGATAGAAGTATGAGTTATATCCTTAGATGATGTTGCATGTTGTTTGTGGCATGAACGAGTTGCTACAATTGTTATTGTTGTTATTTTTTCTTGAGAGTCGAGTTTAATGAGTATAGGCAATTTTATTATTATGTGAATATTTTCCCTGATAGTGTGGGGTTACCTTTATTGTCATCCGCGGAGGATGAATGGGTATATTGATAGCGTTATATACTTTATTGAAATTACTCATTTTAGTGTTGTGTTATACGAGTATGATATTATCCTAATTATGGTTTTATATATGATTATACCGATAGTGTGTTGGTATTGCAAGTTTATCGGAGTTACTACCTTGGGGTAGAATGTTTCGTTTTGGCAAGGCCCCATCTATGAGAGAGCCGGGCTCGCAATTGTACTTTTGTATATATATATTATTGTGATTTCAAAAAGATATAATGATCTCGAATATATAATCCCAGTATGCAAATGGATTTAATTGATATGATTCGTATGTAATTGGTTTACTACTCAGCGAAAAGGTTTAGCTGGTTATCATAATTAACCCTCAGGATGTCGTAATAAGTAGAGTGCCTTGTTTTATCACCCTTTTAGACATTTGGGAGTTTATACTCATAATTGTGTGCCTGGGGACGGAATTTTGAGAGCCCCAATTATATCTGCATGGTGTATATGAAATGTGATTACCATCAATGTCTAATGAAAGTGTCTTTCAAAAAGAGTTCCTTATTTAAGTGTAATTACAGAAGGAGATGTAACTTTGTTGTTAAGTGACGGGAATATAGGGGTACATGTTATGGACTGAGGGCTTAACTGATCCCGATGACCGACAATGTTAGGTAGTAGTGTATCGGGGGGTTCCTTATTTGGATTTCGATTTGTGAGACATCCCATGCATGAAACTTAGCGTAAGGTTGGTAGTAGGGAGATGTTTGACCATTCATCCATAAATTGGATACCTAGATCGTTATGGAAGTAACTAGTTATAACGGGAAGTTAACAAGGTAAATTATGATGTAAGGCTAGTAGTGCCAGTTATGAGTGAATTACGATGTAAGTACTGATAATGTTAGTTTTGTCACGACGGGTTGAAGGATGCATTGAGGATAAGGAGGATTTAGGATTTTAAATTCGGGGGTGATTGAGAACGCCCAAGTGGTATAGACACGTTGTAAATGCAGCGGCAATAAAGAGTTTGGAATACATATGAAGCGTATATGATGGTTAAAACTGTATGGCATGGGTTATAAGGGCTGTAGACATCTTGGTTTACTAATGCAGTAATCGCCGGAAGAAGGGATATAGATGGGTGAAATTATTACTTATGGAATTTAGCGTCGTAAGAGAAGGTATTAATGAATATCATGTGTAATTAGTGCAACACGTCCGAATTTAGTGAAAAGGCAATGGAAAGCCATTTAATAAGGGGATATCCCTTAAGAAGGCAAATATTTAATTATTATGGACAATTTGGAGCAGAGTTCCGAACAATCGAATGTTGAGGGTGACTCAAGAGTAAATAGAATGAGGATGTCAATAAGGTATATAGGTACCAGATATGCATAACGTGGTGAAAAGTACAAGGGTCAAAACTTTTAGTATACGCCAAGAGAAGAAGAACATCATTAAGTATCACTTAACGGGAAGAATCATACGTGAATGTCGGTATTAAAAGGGGTGCAGTAAGTAGTAGATCGGTTGGGGTAAGATGATCAACCAGATAATTTTGTATCAAGCCGACGATTCCAGGGATGGAAGAGTCCAGTTGGTAAGTTTCCTTGAGGGGTTGCCAACTTATAGATAAGTAACGAGTCCCTTCGAATATGTGGGATAGATTGTAGAGAAGGAGAGAAATGGTTATATACTTGGGTGATTTACACTATTAGATAGTGAACACGCCGATACGTGATCCTACGCTGTATCACTCGAAACAAATAAGAGGTTCCCGAAATCCACCTTCAACGTTGGGTACTAAGAAGTAGTGGAAAAAAAATGCTTCGTTATGAGGGTTGTATCACCTATAGACCGAGGTGTAGGCGCAAGGTGATTGACGACTGGTGGATTGTATGAAAGAAATTTTGGATTCATTGTAATCTTTACATTTTCAAATAGTGTATAACTAGTAAGTAAGGTATATTGTAGTAATGGGGAGAAGATTTTACCTAATGTTAGAGTTGGGGGAAAGAACCCTTATCTATTTATAGTGGACAAGGTGCTTACAAATGTTTTGTGTAACACCAACCGGCTGAAGTGGTTTTCCCTTGTGCAAAAGTCACAACGCCCGGAATAGAGATTCAAAGAATGGGCAACAGTAGTCACATGTGTTATTGATTTCTTCCACGATGGGAGTTTGGTGTTTTTATAAACGCGGGAGTTATGTAACACCCCGCTTAAAATAATAACGGGTGGCCAGCCCTATACTACATTAAATCAAGAGTTTCAGATGGTCCAGTCTCAACATCAACAGTCGGTACCATATAATATAGGACTAACTACCCGATATCATATAAAGGAGATGTTAAAATGAAATAAAATATGCAACAGACAACAACCCAACACTATAAACTACTAATAAAGGAAAGAAAGATGCATGAAAGAACTATGAGAAAAGAAATGCTAGAATAAAATGAAATAAATAACTACAACTGAATATACCACAAGGAAGTAAACCCGAATAAGTTATCGGGTCACAGCCAAAACAATGACTGAAATGAAATAAATATACACATCAATAAATATCCTTTGGGTATAAACCCGATATACAACATGAATCCTACCTAGAATTTTTCAAGGGAGGAAGAGACTACATTCTACATCCCACAACAGTCCGCACCTATCGCGGCTCCCAAGACTCTGAATAGAAAGTCATCCGGCTTCCATGCGGTAGGACACCTGTAGTAATATATATATATATATATATATATATATATATATATATATATATATATATATATATATATATATATAGGCAGGAGAGAAAAGTAAACGGGTCAGAGCCCGAGTTGTGAAAAATATTTAGCAAGTGTGTTAACCGTGCATAATAAATATTGGTGCACTTATTTCATAATTAAAGTGGAATCGCACTCTCATGAAATCCCAGCTCACCTTTCATCTAACAGCGCGCACCTATTTGCGTCTTGAGATTTTAGTTAAATTACCCCCATTTATAAGGACAACCTAACTTAACATAGGTCCCGCCTATTCCCAAGAGATTTGCCTTCCTATCTTAACCCAAGAATCCACCCCTTTTCTAATCATACTAGATTATGTTTACAAACAATGATGCCATAATAGGCTTAATGGATTCCATATTATAATTTAATTAATTATAACTCTTAATGCGTTAACCACATAAATTTTGGGTTAATCATATGATTTAATTACTAAATAACAAGCATACATATTATTATTGACAAACCTCTCTCCAATCTCAACACTGCAATACGTTTCGTGCGTGGGGTATCTCGCGAAGCGAAATCCAAACAAGGAACCACCCCGTTACACTACTCCTTGACAATGTCGGTCCTAGAGATCCATTATGCCATACATACAATTATTATATCACTACAACTAGTGAAATTAAATTACCATCTAAAAACATCTTACAAATATCCAATAATAACCTTGGGATTATGTAACCGAAATATTCCTCAAATGCGATACATCAACCCCCATTAATCTAGTACATCATAATCATCCAAGATGTACTCCATAAAGATTACATATCCTTTCATCTATAGGATATATATATATATATATATATATATATATATGTATTTATTCTAACAATATATATATACATACCATCATCCATTCCCCTGACCATGTGTACATACAATATATGATGTACAACGTCTATGCACATATAATACCCGGTTATATATATCACCGATAAACTGCATCATGCCATCATCTTCCTAGTGCCCGGCTCACGTAGCAATACTGGGGCCACCATTGTGGGACTAAACGACACCCATCTCGTGGTAAACTCACGCACACGACGTCCCGGGAAGCGGTCATAGCTCCTAACCGGCAATGAGACGAAACATACCCACCACGTCTCATCCCAAAAATATAAATCACATAATAACACATGGGACGACTATGACCTGGGGAATATCCACACCTTGCTTTTCTAGCCAGGATGCTCACCCTCTGCGCGGAAACTTCCCAATGATAGCATGAGCGGGTTATGCTTAACCACATAAGTATATATATCATTCACATGCACAATATATATATACATCCATATGATCCCATCATATGATCAAACATTAAACCATCATATACGGTTTAAATATTCATAGCATGTATATCCACAACATAAATATATCCACATAGTCCTATCTATATAGATATATATAATCCACATATCCATATATATATAACTATATCTCGTTCGTATGTGTAAGATATATATATATATATATACACTCGGCTATAAGTATACATAATCCTCAATATACATGTCGTCAACACAAGCTCATTTAATTTTCCTCGATATGTGAATACAATCCCTCACTTGAAGCATATTCATCCACTTTTCCTATGATGAACAGACTCCCGAAATCATATGTGTATATACATACATATATATTTTCAACATTAGGGTTATCACCAAAGATTTTGTGTAGGAAACCATCACTACACATACCATCTATATCCGAGAGAACATTAAAGAAACTAGTAATAATTTTGACTAATGGTATACACCTAACTAATAGTCTATAATCCTCAAGCTCAATCTTATTTTCATCGAATAACTCCATATGTTAGGGAAAATACCCAATGTAAATCACACACCGATAAACAACATCTACCTCAACTAGATTTACACGCTCTACTCTAGCTGGTAATATGATCCCATCGCTCTCGATTTTGAATATGATTCAATCACTTTTGTAAATCCCCTAGTCCAAGACCTCTCGGATTTATATCCTAAAGTTTATCATTACTAAGGGTATGCGACCACTCTCTTTCACAAGGCCCCAAATTGTATCTAAATCATATCCTATTCTTATTAGGATTCGATATAATTGTCGGCCCAAAAATTTCGCAACATAAACTCGCAACTCTCTCTAAGAGTTCTTAGCCTCCCATCACCTCTATATTTACAATTTGTCTATAAGTAGGGTTCTCAATCCCAAGGGTTTCCCCACAATCTCTACACACAACTCCAAATACATACATGGATATATTTTTCCCAAATTTTCCCAAGAAGTCCCCATGATCACAATATGTGAGAAACCCCCTAGTGTCTCCAAAACATATCTATTACATCATAAGAGAAGACCCCAAATTAATAAACCCAACCAAAAAGGGTTTGAAATCACCATAAAGAAAATTCCTCAAAATGCCCTGTTTTCGAATCGATTCGGCCCTGTTCCGAATCGATTCGGTCCAGCAAATCGATTCAGCCTCCAAGGAGAATCGATTTGGGTCTAAAGACCTGGGCTTCTGTCTCAGGCCGAATCGATTCGGCTTGGGTCCGAATCGATTCGGTCAATGCAGACCTGCCAATTTCCCTAAACCGAATCGATTCGCTTAGGGGGCGAATCGATTCGGGCCTGCAGATTTTGATTGGTTCTTCTTCTGCAACAAAACCCATGAATTTTAAACCCTAAAATTTCTATTTTAACCCCCAAAACTTCTTCAAATCATGCATTTAAGCCAATAAGTCAACCCAAAGTTGATCCCAACCATTTCTACACCATCAAACCCATATTTAAACATTGATTTCAAGATTAAACCCAAAAATCTAGGTTTTGATATTAATACCCAAAAGCCAATTCTTTAACACACAAATTATGAAATGAAATACACAAATAACTATTTATCAAGATTAAACACTTGCCTCAATTTTGTAGAGGTTGGATCATCCACGATGTCGCGTTGGGGCCGGAATCTCCAAGATTTTCTTCCTCTCTCTCTTCTTTTCTTCTTCTTTATTTCTTCCTTTCTCTTTTCTTTCTATTTCTCTCTTTCTCTAGTGAGATGGCTTGATCCGTAAGCCTCTAAATACCTTAAAACAATAAACCCAATTTTAAATGTTAATACACAATTTTAATGACTCGTTTACACCAATTCGAGTCAAACTGACTTAAAAATATTCCGGAGCCCAAATAAAACTCAGTGACAGTCATTTTGACTATCTCGACCCTTCCAGGATCGATGGTACCCTCAAAATCATCATCCAGAATACTTTGAAATGTTCTCTATTTTTTTGGGCCTCAATTCCCAAATTTTAAAATTCTCCAATTAATTAAATTTTATTTTCCCAAAATTTTAATTTCTCAGTCTCATACATCATGGGGTGTTACAATCTTCCCCCCTTACAAAAATATTGCCCGCAAAATTTAAGACATGCCTATGACCTCAATACCATCTATTCCTTACATAAATCCTCAGGATCACTATACCGATCCTTTCTAGTTCTCACATCAAACCAAATAAATTTTAAAGCAAAATACTACCCAGGGCGTCCATACACCCCGTACCCGAGCTCCACTCATAGAATTATAATCAGGCTCCTTTAGCCTCACCTCGTAATATACCTCTCAACAATATAATCTATAGCAACCTATTAAATAGATAGAAGTTTGAAAATTTCCCAATGGTTGAACTCTCCTCAATTCCTGATGCTAGCCACCTTCGTGCGGGGGAGGTCTCGCAAGCGAAATCCAAACAAGGAACCCTTATAATACACTACTGTGTAGCTAGGTCGGGGATTGAGATTGGTTGAACCAGGGTTAAGGTTTTATAAAAAAATTTCATATTTTAGATACTTCCCTAAGGCCTATACAACAATACAATATAAATAAAGTCCGCATCTTTCGACACGCCAAACAAACACCTTATGTTTAGGATATAAGGCTTCAACAAATACAACACTTCTAACCACTACCTAGTTCTTAAAACTAGCACAACTATGAGCTAAATTATCCGATCAACATAAATATACCAACTTGAACCTCTGAAGTATAAGAATTTATCGGCATTACATCAACACCTGTCCATAAAGTAAGTTCTTCCCTCAACGGAGCAATACCATTACATGCCCTACCCTATCCATAAGACAATTAACCTCATAACCACAATTCAACAAACCTCGATATTCCGTACTTTCAAAATTCAACAACAAAACTCTCTACTATCTCCTCACGAGACAATTTATTTTCTCAAAAGATGACATACAAACGCCATACTTACTCACTCCTTCTTCCAAGGAAATTTTATACACCCTAACGGTGTAGCGGCTACTACTCATCATACCTTACACGCGACGTTCCCAATATCGCAAAAATCGTGACTTAAACCCAAAGAAAGGTATTCTACCTTATACTTCCATAATCCAATTGTTTTACTTTATCCTTGAATCCCTATTTAAATTCCTCTACTTCTTCCAGGACAATCATTATTCCTAAACCTATTTCTCTACTAGAGAAATATCTTCCTCAAAATTCTTCCTAACCCTTTTGAAGGACCAAGCGCGATTTCAACTACTGAAAACTCCCTCATCCCAGAAGGCAATACTCCTGATATTGGAACAACTCCACCTACCTCACATCGATAAGAGTCACTAACACCAGATTTCCTAACAAAGGTTGACGGGTTTATCAATCTAAACCTCCCAAGGACTACTCTACTCTCTCCTCCGACTTACCTTATTAAGTCCGAGATTCTCCATTCGAGTAATTTTCCTTTCTTACTCAGCCACCGATAGATCACCCTAAGCCACTTCTAGAGTTCCCTTCTATATCTCCGTCAGAATCGGGAGAAATAAATACCCCCGATCAAAGCGTACCCAAGATACGCTATAGGTATTGTCTCTCTAATCTTGTCCTTTCCTAGACGACATAATATAGGTGATGTCTGAAACGGACGCAACTCTTATCAGAATGTCGATCAAGTGAATACACTTCACAGAAGAAGATGAACGCAGTGAACACAACAATCCTAATAGTAGGGCTTTATATCAAGAACGTTAACGGAAGAACACAGAAAACTCGAACAGATCCTAAGGACTCTAGAACCTGATGCTCTGATACCAACTGTAACACCCCGCTTAAATAATAACGGGTGGCCAGCCCTATACTACATTAAATCAAGAGTTTCAGATGGTCCAATCTCAACATCAACAGTCGGTACCATATAATATAGGACTAACTACCCGATATCATATAAAAGAGATGTTAAAATTAAATAAAATATGCAACAGACAATAACCCAACACTATAAACTACTAATAAAGGAAAGAAAGATGCATGAAAGAAATATGAGAAAAGAAATGCTTGAATAAAATGAAATAAATAACTACAACTGAATATACCACAAGGAAGTAAACCCGAATAAGTTGTCGGGTCACAGCCAATATAATGACTGAAATGAAATAAATATACACATCTATAATTATCCTTTGGGTATAAACCCGATATACAACATGAATCCTACCTAGATGTTTAAAGAAGTAGGAAGCGACTACAAGATACATTCCGTAACAGTACGCACCTGTCACGGCTCCCAAGACTCTGGATAGGAGGTCATCCGGTATCCATGCGGTGGGACACCAGTAGTAATATATATATATATATATATATATATATATATATATATATATATATATATATATATATAGGCAGGAGAGAAAAGTAAACGGGTCAGAGCCCGAGTTGTGAAAAATATTTAGCAAGTGTGTTAACCGTGCATAATAAATATCGATGCACTTATTTCATAATTAAAGTGGAATCACACTCTCGTGAAATCTCAGCTCACCTCTCATCTAACGGCGCACACCTATTCGCGTCCTGAGATTTTAGTTAAATTACCCCCATTTATAAGGACAACCTAACTTAACATAGGTCCCGCCTATTCCCAAGAGATTAGCCTTCCTATCTTAACCCAAGAATCCACCCATTTTCTAATCATACTAGATTATGTTTACAAACAATGATGCCATAACAGGCTTAAGGGATTCCAGTTTATAATTTAATTAATTATCATTCTTAATGCATTAACCACATACATTTTGGGTTTAATCATATGATTTAATTACTAAATAACAAGCATACAAATTATTATTGACAAACTTATCTCCAATCTCAACACTGCATTACATTTCGTGCGTGTGGTGTCTCGCGAAGCGAAATCCAAACAAGGAACAACCCCGTTACACTACTCCTTGACAATGTCGGTCCTAGAGATACGTTATGCCGTACATACAATTATTATATTACTACAACTAGTGAAATTAAATTACCATCTAAAAACGTCTTACAAATCTCCAATAATAACCTTGGGATGATGTAACCGAAATATTCCTCAAAGGCGATACATCAACCCCCATTAATCTAGTACATCATAATCATCCAAGATGTACTCCATAAAGATTCCATATCCTTTCATCTATAGGATATGTAAATATAAATATATATATATATATATATATATATATATATATATATATATATATATATATATATATATATATATATATATGTATTTATTTTAACCATATATATATACATACCATCATCCATTCCCCTGACCATGTGTACATACAATATATGATGTACAACGGCCATGCACATATAATACCCGGTTATATATATCGCCGATAAACTGCATCATGCCATCATCTTCCTAGTGCCCGGCTCACGTAGCAATACTGGGGCCACCATTGTGGGACTAAACGACACCCATCTCGTGGTAAACTCACGCACACGACGTCACGGGAAGCGGTCATAGCTCCTAACCGGCAATGAGACGAAACATACCCACCACGTCTCGTCCCAAAAATATAAATCACATAATAACACATGGGACGACTATGACCTGGGGAATATCCACACCTTGCTTTTCTAGCCAGGATGGTCACTCTCTGCGCGGAAACTTCCCAATGATAGCATGAGCGGGTTATGCTTAACCACATAAGTATATATATCATTCACATGCACAATATATATATACATCCATATGATCCCATCATATGATCAAACATTAAACCATCATATACGGTTTAAATATTCATAGCATGTATATCCACAACATAAATATATCCATAGAGTCCTATCTATATAGATATATATAATCCACATATCCATATATATATAACTATATCTCGTTCGTATTGTAAGATATATATATACACTCGGCTATAAGTATACATAATCCTCAATATACTAGTCGTCAACACAAGCTCATTTAATTTTCCTCGATATGTGAATACAATCACTCACTTGAAGCATATTCATCCACTTTTCCTATGATGAATAGACTCCCGAAATCATATGTGTATATACATACATATATATTTTCAACATTAGGGTTATCACCAAAGATTTTGTGTAGGAAACCATCACTACACATACCATCTATATCCGAGAGAACATTAAAGAAACTAGTAATAATTTTGACTAATGGTATACACCTAACTAATAGTCTATAATCCTCAAGCTCAATCTTATTTTCATCGAATAACTCCATATGTTAGGGAAAATACCCAATGTAAATCACACACCGATAAACAACATCTACCTCAACTAGATTTACACGCTCTACTCTAGCTGGTAATATGATCCCATCGCTCTCGATTTTGAATATGATTCAATCACTTTTGTAAATCCCCTAGTCCAAGACCTCTCGGATATATATATTAAAGTTTATCATTACTAAGGGTATGCGACCACTCTCTTTCATTGGGCCCCAAATTGTATCTAAATCATATCCTATTCTTATAAGGATTCGATATAATTGTCGGCCCAGAATTTTCGCAACATAAACTCGCAACTCTATCTAAGAGTTCTTAGCCTCCCATCACCTCTATATTTACAATTTGTATATAAGTAGGATTCTCAATCCCAAGGGTTTTCCCATAATTTCTATACACAACTCCAAATACATACATGGATATATTTTTCCCAAATTTTCCCAAGAAGTCCCCATGATCACAATGTGTGAGAAACCCCCTAGTGTCTCCAAAACATATCTCTCACATAATAAGAGAAGAACCTAGATTAATAAACCCAACCAAAAAGGGTTTGAAATCACCATAAAGAAAATTCCTCAAAATGCCCTGTTTTCGAATCGATTCGGCCCTGTTCCGAATCGATTCGGTCCAGCGAATCGATTCGGCCTCCAAGGAGAATCGATTCGGGTCCAAAGACCTGGGATTTTATCTCAGGCCAAATCGATTCAGCTTGGGTCTGAATCGATTCGGTCAATGCAGACCTGCCAATTTCCCTAAATCGAATCGATTCGCTTAGGGGGCGAATCGATTCGGGCCTGCAGATTTCGAAGGGTTCTTCTTCTTCAACAAAACCCACGAATTTTAAACCCTAAAATTTCTATTTTAACCCCCAAAACTTCATCAAATCATGCATTTAAGCCAATAAGTCAACCCAAAGTTGATCCCAACCATTTCTACACCATTAAACCCATATTTAAACATTGATTTCAAGATTAAACCCAAAAATCTAGGTTTTGATATTAATACCCAAAAACCATTTCTTTAACCCACAAATTATGAAATGAAATACACAAATAACTATTTAGAAAGATTAAACACTTGCCTCGATTTTGTAGAGGTTGGATCATCCTCGATGTCGCGTTGGGGCCGGAATCTCCAAGCTTTTCTTCCTCTCTCTCTTTTTTTCTTCTTCTTTCTTTCTTACTTTCTCTTTTCTTTTTATTTCTCTCTTTCTCTAGTGAGATGGCTTGATCCGTAAGCCTCAAAATCCCTTAAAACAATAAACCCAATTTTAAATGTTAATACACAATTTAAATGACTCGTTTACACCAATTCGAGTCAAACTGACTTAAAAATATTCCGGAGCCGAAATAAAACTAAGTGACAGTCATTTTGACTATCTCGGCCCTTCCAGGATCGATGGTACCCTCAAAATCATCATCCGGAATACTTTGAAATGTTCTCTATTTTTTTGGGCCTCAATTCTCAAATTTTAAAATTCTCCAATTGATTAAATTTTATTTTCCATTAATTTTAATTTCTCATTCTCAAACATCATGGGGTGTTACAAGTTAATGCGTAGTGAAGTGAGGACTCATAATAATATTGAGTTAATGCGGCCAGTGATGTGTAGGCCATTTTTATTCGAATGTTGTTTAGTAAGAGCACAACGCGAAGTGCGTTTATTGAAGTGTAACCTTATAACTGATAAAGTATCAAGACTATTAAACAAGCATGTTGTGAAGTGAGGGCAGTAGTGATTGGTCCTTTCCTTATATTTTGTTTTGAGTACTGGGGGATACCTAATTTTTCCAGGTATGCCTTACTTTTCCGAATTTCGGCACGAAATTTCGTTATTAGGGGGGAAGTATGTAATACCCCGTATTTTTATGGCTTTTAATTATGAGGTTAATTAAATGGAATTGCTTTTAATTATGGGATTTATTAAATTAATTTGGGATTTGTTAAATTAATTTGGGATTTATTAATTGGAAAATTTATTCGGATTTAAATGCTAGCGAGACGAGAGTTGGTATTTGGTTATTATGATGTTGTTGAATATTACTGAGTGATTATGGTAATATGTGATCGTTGAATTTATTAAAATTGTCGTGAGTTAAAAATATGGCAGTTTCAGTAATTTAGTTGGGACGCTCGTGTCAGGACCCCATTTAATGGATTTAAAAGTATTTTATTTTTATATCTTTCGTATGAGCTTTTTCAGTGCGCCAACGTGTCCGAAAGGTTCAAGATACTCAGAAAACACTATCCGGGGGTTTAGTTTGGGTCCTAAGGCATATTTTGGCCTAACCGGCAACCCGGAAGGGTATTTTGGTAATTTTAAAAACTAAGGAATTAAGACCCACGAATTTTATTATTTATTTATTTATTATTGGAAAGGCCATTAGGGCCATTATCAGCCAAAAACAAAAGAGTGGGCTACGTGAGTTAGAAGGGAAGTTGCAGGAGGTTTTCAAAACCTAGCCACCAACCACCACCACCATATCTTGACGGAATTGTGGCCAGAGAAAGGGAGAGAACCATCCCTTAACATCATCAACGGATCAGAAGCGACAAATTATAGGCAAGTGATTTATCTTGTAAAGATTAAAAGCATATAGTTTACATGTTATTATAGAATTGAAGATTTATCATTAATAATGAAAATTGAATGGATTTGAAAGGTTTAAATCATAATTTGGATAGGTCTTGCATGTAGTAAATGTTGGAGATGATAACAACCACGAATTTATGATTTATGGGTAGAGAATTTATGAAATTTGATTAGATTATGTGAAGTTCTTGAAGAATTAGGAAAACTAGGTATTTATATGAAAATTTTGGTAATTTGATCCAAGAAATTGATGTTATATGTTGATTTGATGAATCTAAAACGTGGGGAATGATGTAAACATGTTAGTAGAATAATTAGTATATTTAGTTATGAGTTTTGGATGAAGAATTTGAGGTGTAAAAAGAGGATAACCCATAACTGTTAAGAAATCATGGGCTGATACCTGTTTGATCAATCGATCGACTCAAGAATGTCGATCGATCGAACCATCGATCGATCGACCCCTTTCCTTCGATCGATCGACCCCTTCAGATTTTTGACAATTGTTTCTCTTTAAGGTTTAATGATTATTCCAAAGTCGATGTTGATTATTAGGGTGACTAATATAATCTTGTGGGACTTAGATAAAGTCAGTAGCGCCTTAGTTATTATCGAAAAAATGTTATATCTTATGGAATTGAATGTCTTTGCTTACGAGGGTCTGCCAAGTGAGGTACGATTAGAAACCGTTCGAATTGGAACTATATTGAGAATTAATGATGATGTAAGGTTAAGGGAAGTAACAGAGGGACTTTAAGTACTGAGATAACATTATAAACTAATAAGAGGCCTAGTAACCTTTGAGATAGGTTTAAGTACCCAGATTGATACGACGAGAGAGTTATCAACCGAAAAATATATTATGTGTAATGTTCGGGTTAAACTTACTATGTACGAGATTAACTAGATAAAATGTGTGAACATTTATATTGATATATGACTACTTAGGTTGTGTGAATGCCTAGTGTATGGATTTCTTATGTGTATGACATACGTACCATACTTGCTATCACGGGAGGTCAGTTTTATTTTGGAAAAGGACCCCCTTATCCTTGTGTGCCTTCGGGCGGATTTAGACTGGTACCTTAAGGACATAGTACTATGAATGACTTATTTGTTAGTTGATAAGTCAGCTGACCATGGGAGCATAGGTATGTGTGTGACCCATGGGTATGTGAACTATGTTCGCCTCTAATATGTGTTATTTGTATTTAGACGGTTCCTAAGTGATTAAGAACTTGTGATCCTCACATACGTGATGTATCGGGATTCGATAGCAGAGTATGAGGGCATCGTAGGTTCTATCCTTATGGGGTGCCTAAATTTCGTATGAGATATTATTACGGATGTGTATACATGTACTTGAGATTGTTCAGTTGTGTTTCTTAGTAGATGTGAATAACTAAGATATTTTGAATGGGTTAAGAATGAGAATTTAATTAAATCATGAGATAAGTAATTTAATGAATGTGAACATGGGTTATAAATATGGTTTATTTGGGGGTTACGCGTAGATACTCTATGTTAGAATGCAAAGGCAGGAGTGGTACAAACTAGTTAGATAGTGGCATAACTAGGATGGGTTAAAGGCATACGTTAGGCATGCACAGTAGTTGAGAGGTAAGAAACTCATGTGAGAGTACGAAACTAACGTGTTTATAATATGTGATGTTTAATTGTAATTTAAATCACTTGCTAAAATTTTAAACTGTTTTCACATCGGGCTCTGACCCGTTTTCCTCCATGTTTATTTTTGTTTTGGAAAAACCTTTTAGGTGCCCAGCCACAGGGACGCCAAGCATAGGAGTTCCATTCTGATGACGTGCTGTAGCTGCTGTGGAAGTTATAGGATCTTGGTAGTAGACACTCTCATTTTATCCTTGATTCCTTCATAGTCATTTATATCAGTTAGGGCATGTTGCCCATTCTTAGTTAGAGGTTGTAGTTGCAAACTTTCATTATTTCAGTTTTTTTGGTTTATTATTTATTCAGACTCTTGTATTGGGACATTATCTACTCTGGCATCTTTATTATTGGTGTGTTTACTCCAGACTTATTTGATTTCATCTCGTTGAGCATTTATATGAGATTGGTTATGCGATTGTTAGTTTATTAAATAAATTCTTGTTTAATTGTTGGCTTAATTAATAAAATTTGACATCTCTCTTTTTAAATATTAGGTGGCTAGTAATTAATTAAATGTTATCGACAGTGATGCTAAGACTGAACCAACTTGATATTCTGTATTAATTTAATAAAGGAGTAGCTACTCGGTATTTAATTAGACGGGGTGTTACAGGTGGCGAATCGATTCGGCCTGGCAGAAATGCCCAGTTTGGGGCTACGGGTTATGAACCCTAAATTTTACCCAATCTCAAATCTTCCTTCCAATCTAAACATCATCAACCAAAAGTTCACCCACTTCATTCCTACATCATCACTAACTAATATTTCCAACTCAAATCAAATTTAAATCCAAGATTAAGGGTTTAAACATTAAAATCATCAAAAACCCATTTCTGGTTAAAACTCTAAAAACATAACTATATATGCAATTTATCCACATTAAATCATACACTAGAAAGTTAGAAACTTGCCTCAAGTTTGTAGTCTCGGATTCTCTTCCCGCAGCAACGATCCAACTCCAAATCTTAAATTTTCTCATTTCTCCCATTTTCTCCCAAGCTCTCTCTTCTCTCTAACTCTCTCTAAGTGTAAAACATATAATTGGGAAAATAAGAGAGTTGGAAGACTTAATCAGGAACTTAACATTAATTCCCATCTTTTAATGTTAATACACCATCAATATGACTCGTAACTACATAATTGAGTCATAACCTGTCAAAAGTGCCCCGCAACTCAAAAAATACAGTATGGCACTTATTTTGACTGTCTCGACTATTTCAGGACTAACCGCACCCTCAAAATTGGCATCCGAAATATCATAAAATATTTCATGTCCCTATGTCATATTAATTTTTTAATCATAATCCAATTGAAATATATGCCATAACCGTCGCTTACAGTACAACGACGCAATAAAACATAACATGATGCTATTTACCTTATCTTCATGGTAAATATGCGAAACTCAGTAAATATTATCTCTCAAATCACTTAAAATAATATTTACTCCAATTTCCATAATTTTATATAATTATCTCACATGGCAGAATTATACAAAATTAATTACTCGAAAGTAAGAGTTATTACAAGACAATAGAAAGGTAAAGGAGTAAATTGAGACCAAGGAAAAGGTAAGGGACTACTAGGATATTTTACTCTAAGAGTTTATAGTAGACTGAGCATGAAAGATAATGCTAAAATGGAAAAAAAACATCAAAATAATTTAGTTACTACCACCAATAAAAACATTTATATCATATACATGTTGTCTACATACGAGAAAATGATAATGATTATTAACAAGATATATTCGGGACATGGTTTAAAATACTATGTTTTAATGGATTTTTTCTACTTGTTAAGAGTTATATAGTATTTAACAAGATTTATAAGGAAGTAAAAAATATGTTGATTTTAATAAAGGTAAAAACCAATTGATGAAATTCTTTGGGGAAGGGGACTACAGTTTCAGAGTTAATATTATCAATTGGTGTAAAGTTTAAATCTAAATGCTTATTAACTTTTGTAAAAGTTTCCCAAATAACTCACATGACTTATTAAATATCCTACATCAATCACATGTAGCATGCCTATAAGATGCACACATTTTACATATTTTAGGTTTAAAGGAATAATTTTGTAAATAAGTTTGTTTATTTCTATTTTAAAGGTTTTTATTCAAACGCTGTTAGGATTGATTTTATATTCTATATGGTTTATGGGCCATGGTGAAATATATGATATTTGAATATTAGTAAGAGATATAAATATGGTGGTTTTTTTAAAGGGGGGAAGAAGGAATTCTATTATTTATTGAATTTCAGCATAGTGCGAATCTCAATAATTCTTTCAATTTCACGAAATAATTTTCAACTCACAACATACATATAATATAAAATATCTATTATATAAGTGGACTTATCACATTCTCCAGTTGCCAATGTTGACACTGACATTAGAATCGTTAAATTCTGGGTTTACTATTTTTTTGTGTTATATTAGGATTAATTACAGTGACCAACATATATTATGTGTATTATAAATAAATGATTTGTTAGTATTTTTTTTATATTTAAACGATATATAGTAAGTTTGTTATAAAATTAGTCCCTACAATTATTAAAAAAATGTTTTTTTGTCACCTGAAAATAAAATTATTTTATTATCAACTTCATTTTCTCCGACACGCAGTTTACTCAACATAAATGACAATCAATTTTCATTTTATAAAATATATCTTATATTATTTCTCCTTAATTAAACTTTTTTACTTTTTGTATAAATATTTTGTATCCTTTGTTTTTTTTTAATAAATGTAGCTCCCATTTTTTTCTGCTTAGAATAAGGTTTTTTATTTTAAGAATATTAGTTGTGCTTTGTTTTCAAACATTTGATGAAGGTTGTCACCGAACCTTCTGCTATTAAAACTCCTTTCATGAGTACAACTTCTCCAAAGTGTCAAAATTAACTTTGCATCATCACCTTGCTATATTTTCTCCTTAATTTTAGAGGTTTTAGACGTAATACAATTGGACCATTGTTTATCGTCTTAATATAGTTGCTCCGTCACTAGACTGCAAAATTAAATTTTTAATCTTTCAATTACAAAATTAAATTTTAAGTGTTAATATAAAAAACTCATTGGGAGTGTAATACTTAAATATTGTGTATGAAGTGTAATTATAACTTTTATGAAAAGGAAAAACGAAGACAATAAAACATGAAAAATTGTTGGTAAAATAAAAAAATTGAGGGTGCAAATTTATTTTTCACTATGACGATGGAGTATTAGTGATTGAACTTTAATGACCAGAAGTCCGATGATTTAAAAGTAAATTTTTTTTAAGAAAAATTAAAGAATGATTTGAGCAAAATTAAAAACACCTCATTTTATGAAAATTAATATATATATATATATATATAGGGAAAGGTTTAGAAGGGAACATAAAAGATGAATAATTTGATGAAACTTAACAAAAAACACTTAACACTTAACCAATTCTAATTCTTATGTTGTGATTCATCGGTGCCAACGGCAATGGATGCGCATGTCATACACGTATTTTTTAATACACCCGTGTGACACGCGTGTCCGTCGCCTCTGGCGTGTGTCACACACGTGTCCATTACTGCTGGCGCAAACCAATTACAATATAGGAATTAAAATTGATTGGGTGTCAGGTTTTTTTTGTTAAGGTTCATTAAAATGTTCATCTTTTATGTTCACTTCTGAACCTCTATCTCTCTCTCTATATATATATGAACGATAGGACAGTTTTTGAAAATGTACACATTTTTAACGGTGCGGATTGATGCCACCTTCTTACAGATTTTTCCAAAATGGATGGTTGAGATCACATCTATTTATTTTTTACAAGCCTACCCCTCAAGTGTTTAGTTTCCTCTTATTTTTCTACCTCTCAAACTTACCCCTTAATTCAAAAAGTAGGCATTTTGGTAACACACTCTCACTTTACCCAAATAACCCCATATCTCTTTCTCGATATCTCCCTCGCCTACCCCCGTTTCCCTTATTCTCTCCCTCACTCACCCGTCATTCACAACAACTCTCCATCTCCCATATATTCGTATCATCTAAGAAGTTACTCTCTTTTCACATGGATTTTTGGTATAATATGTATATTTTATCCTCAATTTTGCATAAGCAATGATTTATTAATGCTTAATGGTTTATTTGCTGTTTATAGTTGTTACACGAAATGTATGGTGTTTTGAGTTGCGTGGATTTTAATCAAAATTTGTAGGTTTTTCGATATGTTATAGTTTATGTTTTTGGGTTCAAGGATTTGATGTATTTTTCTCTATGAATCTTCTAATAAACTACATACGTTTGTGATCCTAAATTGTTTGGTACTCATATATGCTTTAATTTTCTCTTTTTATATTTGTTGGAGTTTTGCTTTGTTTTGTATTTGGATATATTTGTTGGAAATCCATATCTGACATAAGATTTTACGTATGTTTCTTTATGAATCTTAGAAATATAAAATTAGTCATTGTTTGCATTGTTCTCGAGTCATCGACTCGCCAATGGTATTGTAATAAAGTACATACGTGTGTGTAAAGGACCTAGAGGTTTAAAGGCGATTTGATGTTGGGTTCTCAATGTCTTAAGTTCCACCATTTGTACATATCTGGCCTCAAATTATTCTTTTATTCCTCTCAGGTATGATTTCAGAAGATGATTGAAAAGAGGGTTTAGCTTTTGAACTTATTAGTTCGCACATGAAAGAACGTATTACTTCTTAAATTAGTCTCCGAATCCAAACATTCCCATTCATATTTTTTGTTATTAATCATATTTCTATAAAAATCATATTGATATGAAAAATCATTTTTACATTGATTTTTCTATTGAAAACATGTTGGCCTTATGTTTTAGGGTCACTGGCCTAATGTAAAAGCTCCGATTTTTTTTACTTCCTTCGATATTATATCCCTCTCGCTAATATTTACCCTCCTGTCGCAGATATATTTTCAATTTGTCTATGACTAATTTAGGTAAATTTCATGCTCGGGCAATTCCAAGATGCTATTAACATGGTTACAGGTTACACAAGAAAAAGGACAAGCCTGTGGGTGCATTATATATATTAGTTACTACTGTAGAATACGCATACGTTGAATAAAAAAATTTGCATATTCAACAACAACGTATGGGTATTCATCATGATGTATAAAAAATACGCATACGTTGCATATTCAACAACAATGTATACTAAAGTTTTTATATGCTTATATTCAATTATGTTCCACAT
Source organism: Sambucus nigra (assembly GCA_949130495.1). Classification (NCBI taxonomy): domain Eukaryota; kingdom Viridiplantae; phylum Streptophyta; class Magnoliopsida; order Dipsacales; family Adoxaceae; genus Sambucus; species Sambucus nigra. The sequence continues at coordinate 138,473,415 of OX422222.1, read as the reverse complement.
ATTCAATTATGTTCCGTCTTCAATTTTGTTCCACACATTCAGTTTGTTACTAGAACAGTCCTTAATTTTTCCCTTTTCAATTTGTTATTAGAACAGACATTTTGTTCCATCTTCAATTTACTTGAACATACTTCTTGACAGCTGCATCATAATTCCTTCCAAATTTAATAAATGCAAGGTAGTTTTTTCTTTCCAAATATAATAAATGCAAGGTAGTTTTAAGTTGTGGTATTCTTTGGTCATGAATTGAGTCATGTGAATTGAGTCCTGCTTTTCAACTATTTATTTGTGCAAATTGGTGTTACGACTATTGCAGAAGTCTGCTGTTGTCTATTCTAAGGACCATGCATGTCTTATCTTTGCAGCTGATCATGGGTGTGCATACATGGTGATGAGTGAGGGATCGGTTGCATCGGGCATCCCCAACTTGATCCTCACTGGAATTCGACATTAGACCTTACCATATTTCTTTGGCGGCATATTGCTTGCTGCATCAGTTGTTCTCAATGTTATTTGGCTCCGTAAATACTAATTTTTTTCATTTTACCTTCCCTTAAACTATAGAAAATGGCTTATATTCCCTGTATGACGTATTTACATCAATATCTATATATAGTACATCATAAGTAGTATGTGCATGGCATTACGCACTGTTAGAGTACGCACAAATAGATGTTGCAATGCTTATATGCATCCGTTTCACATATTTGTAACGATTTCCATTAATTTTTCTATTGATGATACTATTTTTAATAGATGATACTATTTTTAATCACATTTTGTACACGAGCTATTCTATTATTCTGATTAATAGGAAAGAAACTTTGAGTGTGTTTATTTTATTCCTACCACACAATTATATTGAAAATATATACAAACATAAAAATAGTTTTGAGAAGATACTTATTTTTTATTCCAATCAAGCCGATTTTGTAATGTTCTCTTTGACTTAACTATGACGTTTTCTATGTCATTGTGTTTTCAGCCTATGTTTTGAATCATTGTAGTCATATTTGTTCAATATATACTTTCACCGCACAGTTTTTATCATTTATAGATCTTTTCATTTAAAATTTTCTCACGTTTCAAGAGTAATGGAGATATACTTATGGGTTCTACTTGAAACTAATTTCGATCCCCAATATAGGCTGAACTTGGATATTTATTAAATAAAGGCATCACTGTCATACTTGGTAATATATGGAATAAAATATACTTACTCTGTCCCAAATTAATAGTGGTAGATTGAAAATCAAAACATTTTAAGAAAAAAAATTACTTTTCAAATTCATCCTCCTAAAAATTATTAATATACAAGGCAATGATTATTTTCGATCGTTATTCTATAATGGGTGTTATTTAGAGTGGTAACTTTGTACTGGTACATAGTTTTAAATAGTTTTTTCTTAAAAAAGAGTATTAATTTGGGACATACTAGAAGAAAAACCGTGCCTATTAATTCCAGATAGAGGGAATAGTGCATTTCAAGGAGCAGAGTCTAGACTACCTACCACAATGTATGAACTTTATAACATATGCGCTATGAAATGGTGGATCACTTTAATGTGGTCTAATGTGTGACTCCACATAACAAAACCAAAGTACCTGGGTGTACCGAAGAACCCTCTTGGCCTAGCATTATTTCCAGGTACTAAAAATTGTACTTCTACTTCAGAGAATGTGAGTGATCTCCTCCATTATGCCCCTCCTTGGTAATTTCCCTTCACATTTAGCTTATGTTTAGTTCCAATTATCATCCATTATACTCTGACATACAATTTAGAGTTTTGGTGAACTCCAAACTTGAGAGCATATTATAAGTGTTGGTATTATATATAAACTTGGTCAAATATATAGAATTGTATAATGTTATATCAGACGAATAACAATAACTTTACATAGGTAATCAGTAGCCGCATATGTCATGCATTTTGAAACATTTAGACTCAATGTCCAAACAATGATAGCCAAGATGGGTGGGATGAACTGTAACAAACAAATTCACAGTGTGGATCAATAATCAATTTTGCAAAAGAGAAAATCTAAAAAAACACTAATACAATATATATTTTTTCAATATAAATGTTAGTGACATGTAATAAGAACGAAATCTAAAATCTTAGTGTCACTTGTAATTAAAAGTTTATAGTAGTCTGAGTTGAGCATGAAAGAAAATGTTAAAATGGAAAGAAAAAACCATCAAAATAATTGTAATACAACGCACTTTTATGGATAATTAAATTTCGTAAGTGGGCGTAATTTTGAGATTTGAGGAATATCTCTGAATAATAATTTTTGGAACTTATGAGGGTTAGATGAATTTCGATGTGTGCTACATTTACTTTCGAGAGTAAGTAAATGAGTTTAACTATTTTAATTTAATTTCGCAGTTGGGTAAAGCGACGAAGGAAAATATTTTATGTGGAAAACCCGTATTGAGATTTGTTGGGTTTAAATAGTGAATTTTAGTTAAGTAACTCAGATGGAGATTTCGATTCTGCGGTTAGCTTTGGAATGGCCGAGTTAGTAAAAATAGAGTATTCGTGTGTAGTGTTTGGGTTCCGAGAATTTTTGAACCAATAGGGACTCATAATTGAGTAAACGAGTCATTTTTGGGTTTATAAGGGATAAACCCTTATTCTATCTTATAAAAAGGCACGAGAGAAAGATAAAGAGAAGAAAGAAAATAGAGAAAAGAAAGGAAGAAGAAGCCGAGGAAGAAAAAGGGAGATTTCGGCAAAACTCTGCGGGATTCGACTCGAGGTCGTCGGATTTTTTCCACGAGGTAAGTGTTTACTTGTTTTATTTCATTTAGTGTATATATCTCATATTATAGTTGGAAAACTATATAATTTTGTGTTAGAACCCTTAAAATTAATTTGGTTAGTTTTAGTATGAGTTTACGAATTGGTGTATTGTAAACTCTTAATGATTTATAGTGCTAAAACCATTTTAATGGAGTATGGAAATGATTAGAAATGGGGGAAATGGGAAAACTAGGGCTTTAGGTGTTTTTGGGTTTAAGTCTAAGAAAATTTGTTTAATCCCCCTAACAATTAAAGTGGTAGTTGGAAAACATAGATTATATGTTTATAGAGTTGTTGGTTGAGATTAGAAACCATAAAAATGGAGGTTGGGTTGTTCTTTGGCATTTTGGAGAACTAATTTTCGCAAGAACTGATGTGACTGGTCGACCGCGCCCCTATGGTTGGTTGACCGGGTCCGGGGAAAATGGTTACTGCTTTGTTGGCTAAGTAATTTCCCATATCGAGGTCGACCGGATCAATCGACCGACACTTTATTTTTACCCAATAATTTGGAGTTTTCTTTTCCTCAATCTCTTGGGGTTTAAAACTTAGAGGCCTTCTAAATTAGTGGATTATAAAGGGTTATGACCTAATGGACTTGAGGAGCTTTATTAAATCCTTGGGTTAGTTAGGGGTGCAATGTGGGGTACTAACCTACGAATGTTTAGGACGAGAGACATTCAGGAAAATTATTCGTCCAGGACAAGTAGATATATTTATGTGGTGAGAATAAGTATGGGCCGATCGTAATTGAGTAAATCCTAGGATGTGGTTTGGATGGAATTTAGGATATGGGCTAAAAAGAGAATTGATCGGTTGTCCTACGTCTATTGATGACGATTATTATAGGTGGTGCGGTACCTACGGGATTAAGATAAGTCGATAGTACACTTATCTAATTACTACGAATTTGTATATTCGGGTTTATGTACAAATCCTTAACAATGATTAAGGTGCGAGTTATATTTAAGAGAGAGTGTCCTTATGGGATTAGTAGTTTAAGCATGGAAATACTTAAATATTATTATGAATGGGAACATTCGGGGTTATTGGCTATCGTATAAGACATGGGCAAGTATGTCTATATATATATATATATGAGAAGTGACGTAGATTGTATATAAAGTGGGATTTTAGTATATATGATATGATATGAATACATATATCTGTGTGTGATTTGTATATTTGTATCTTAAAGGCTGGTTCCACGGGCTTTCCTTTGGTGTAGGGTTGGAACAACCAGATTACATATTTTCTCTAGTGCGATCCAGGGAGGTTGAGCGATGTGGGTGAATTCCATGGCTTGAGGAGCAGGGAGAGTATATCCCCAGGTCATCTCATCTAGCGTTCGAGTGCGATGTGTGTACTCTACTTGCAGAGGGAATATGACCGCCTCCACCGTTGTGTATTTATTTTTACCATAACCATGAGTTAGTCTGGCTTGGTACCGTGATTGAGTGAGCAAACCTAGATTCGGATAGGAACTATGAGACTATATCCTCGAGTTATAGATCGGTGGGATGGTTATTATACTTATGATTTGTGATAGGTATAAAAATATACTTGTTACGTATAGTATATTGCTTGTATATGAAAATGAGACATCATAAAGTAAACATATGTATATAAAGTGAAAAGACTAATAAGGTGTACTTCCCCCTTCCGGTAGATTTATATCTGTATTTATATGAATGTGAATCAGAAGTTCTAGCGAGGACCGTATATATATATATATATATATATATATATATATATATGAGTTTTTATATACGTGTTATGTGCTAAGGGCCTAATGAATCCCGACGATCAACATTTCCAGGTAGTAGTGCATCGGGAGGGGGGGGGGGGTCGTTGTTTGGATTTCGCTTCGTGAGACACCCCACGCACGAACGTAGCGTGGTGGTGGGAATGGGGAGAAGTTTAGTCCTTACTACAGGGGTGTATGGGGATCTTAGAAGATGGGTTAAATATATTAGTTAGTAAGGGTAACTTAACTAGGTTGTTTAAAACATATGCAATAGGAGTGCACTATTAGAAGATGGGTGAGGGGTATATCATGGGAGTGCAATACCAATTTAATTATGAGATAAATCATATTTTAAAATATATTATTTATGCACTTGTACATAACATTTTCAAACTCGGGCTCTGACACGTTTATCTATTTTCCCCTCTTTTGATATATATATATGTATATATATAGGTGTCTGGACTGAGGGACGCCTGGATGATGATTCCTTCGAGTCAAACCTTTGTTGCATCAGTTGTGGATGCATGCAGGTTTATTTTAGACGCTTCTATTCTTTTGATCTAGATAAGAAGTATTGTAATAACTTTCGGGCAGAAAGCCCAATTGTATTTATTTATTCTTTTACCACCTTTTTTGTGCTGCATTCGATTTGGATGTATTATGTTAAACCGAGTGTTCGGTTATTTTATTTCATTTCAGTTTTGTATATATGAATTGTGTGATTGTTTTAATTTGTTGGTTTGTATAAAGTGATTAGTTAAATAAAATTTTGATGCCAGTCAAATAGGATATTAGTAATTAAATTGGTTTTCGACGGTGATGCCGAAAATGAAACATATGAGACTCCTGTTTCAATTTGGTATAGGATTGATCGCCCAGTATTTTATTAGGCAAGGTGTCACAAATGGTATCAGAGCATCAGGTTCTAGTGTTCTTAGGAATCTGTGCGGACGTACTACACTTTCAGCATTGCTCTCGATTTGATATAGAGCCTTAGGATTAGAATTGTGTGACACCCCGCCTAATTAAATACCGGGTGGTCAGTCCTTCATTAAATTAAAATCAAGGAGAACGGTTGGTTCATTCTCAGCATCATTGTCGCAAAATAAGTATTTACAATTTAAACACCCTAAATAATTCAGTTAAGTGTCAAAACAATATAAAGTCTTATTTTTACTTTATTAAATTCCAATATGAAACCCTTTTTAATATCCAACAGTTTAAGAATCACATGCATACTAAGGATGGCAATTAACACACAAGAATTAAACCATCAAGATAAGCCAAACCAAGTTTAAGAACTATAAATGAAATCAACTTGACAAGAGTTAACTCAGGTAAGAGTATTGAATACTGGAAATATAAATAAACATAAATTTCTGACAAATCCAAACAGAATAGGAAATTGGGCGACACATGCCCTAACTATAAGAACTAAAATAGGAGTTGAGTCAATGACAAGGTTATCTAAAGCAAGGGCCTGCAACTCCCACATAGGCTGCAGGACGTCCCATCCAAAGAACCTATGCATGACGCCCCTGTGGTTGGGCCCCTATAATACATACGTATATACACAAGAGAGAAAGAAATGATAGAAAATGGTTCAGAGCCCGGGCGTAAAACACTTTTAAAAAATAGTTTAGCAAGTATTTAAAATGCTTACCGGCTAATATAACCATGTTAGTGCATGACACTCTCTTGAGAATTCTCACCTCTCATCTAGTGTGCACTCCAACCTTACTACTCATCACACAAATCTATCAAATTTATTCTCCTGAAGTTATATCTCGAGAAATACTAAGGCCATGAAATTTAGTTTTAGAAAAGTAATCTCTTCCCTTTTCTTACATTGCTTAGAACCACCCAGTACCGTTACAAAATTCACGAACACTTGTTATGAAGCTGGAGCATTTATTCATTACTTAACTACTTATACACACAGTAGAAAGTTTCCATATATATATATATATATATATATATATATATACTATCGGCACCCCACATAAAACTATGGTGCTGGCATACTCTCCTATCAAGTCCCCGTATCACTCATACTAAGGGAAATACTAGTTTGGAATCACTCTCGAGTTGTATTAACACAATACACATACAAATGGAAGGAAAGCATAGTTCCAAGTCCTAAGAGGTCAGCACATACCCTCACGTCTCTTAGAACCATCTGACTATCATTTTCAGATAGCCTGTATCATGGATACTATCTTTTAGGTACGATTCAATATCCCCCATAAAGGTCCAATCGAGATAAGACTGTCCCGTTGCAAAAACCACAGTGACAGCAAATAACTCGGGTATGATTATACTTAGATATATAATACTTAATATATGTACAGTCACACAGTCACATATATAGATATTCACATTTTCCCAAATTAGCTTCACCCACGACCAATAATTATTATCATCCTTTCTTAGCACAAATTTTACTCAATTATCTCGCATAACGGATTCGTCTATTTTATTCTCATTTATAGTTTATTTCATACTTACTTCTCATCTCTCGAAGTGTTCTCTCAATAAGTATTATTTCAGTAGGTATACCCTCACTTACCTTCTGGTCTAGATCTTTCACGATCCTCAATTCTTTAGTGAATGTACGCACAATTTCTAATGTATGAATAACTCCCCATTAACCCACAATTTCATCCGATATTAAATTTCACTGAACGGAGTCTACTTAGACCCTACTGGTCCTCTTCATGTCCCATTATACTATTTAAAATATATTCAAGGGTTCCCAAGTATTTTATTCGGATTAATCAAAAAGGGGAAAAACATACGATTTTTCGAGGAGGGATCGATCGATCAAAGAATGGGGTCGATCGATCGATTGTCGATCGATCGATGGTCTTGGTCGATCGATCAATCGATCAAGAAGCTCTTGCCAAATTTTCTGCAAATTTCAACATATGGTTTCAATCATTCTAACACCTCCAAACCTCTATAATTTCATCCCAAACTCCCAGCAAAGTAATCCAAATGTACAAGTAATATATATCAACGAGTTCTAACGTAACGACATCGATAATTCCACAACGAATCAATTCGAAATGGGTTTAATCCCAACTTTCTTTATAAAACAAAATTTTGCATGAATAATCACGAACCTCTATTTTAATTCATATTTTCTTTCCAAATATCATAATAATTTCGTGGGTAATCCTCTAAATATGATCAAGATTTCAAACTGCATGGATTCTCCCTACAACACATATAAATTCTATTCCAAAACATATAATTCTTCAATTAAAACATATGATTTTCATTCCTAGACTAACATGGAAGGAATATCAACTAGAAATCATCAAGATAGATACTTGCCTGGGATTCAAGGGTCTTATTTGTTGATGAAAAAGATATGGTTGAGTTCCTCATCGTGCGATCTACGTTTTGGTGGTGGTGGTGGTGCAATCAAGTGAGTTCTTGGCCTTGGATTGCTTGGAAAGCTTCCTACCTTTCTCTCTAATGGCCATTCGCATGTTCTGTGATTCATAACCCTAAAAGACAACTCCTAATGGCTGATATATCTTAGGAAAATTCGTGGGTTTAATTACCCAAAAATACAAAATGTCTATAATACCCTCCCGGGATGTCAATTAGGCATGAAAATGCCCCGAGACCCATACTAAACCCTCTGGTACACTTTTCTGACTATCTCGACCCTTACCGACCCTTTGGTGCACTCGAAACGACCATACGAGCGACTTATAATTTATTCACTTTATAATAATAATTTAGTCCTGACACGACACAGGCGCGTTCCGACTTAAATTTTCATAATTGCCATATTATTCACTCGTGACAATATTAATAAAATCAATCTCATATATTACTTTACTCATCTAATAATATTCATCAAATTCCCAATAATTACTAACTCTCGTCACGCTAGTAAATATTTAAAATAAAATTTCAAATTAATATTAAATTAATATTGAAAGATTGTGGTGCCCCCGATTTTAAAATCTTTAAAATTCTATATTTCCTTTTATGAAAGATCTATACGGAAGCGTAAAGGTCATGGTTCAATTTAAAACAAATTTTAATTTCTTCTTTCAAATTAAAATTAAACACAAGAGAAATAGGATGAAACACACACTTATGTTATTTCACTTAAATGCCATTAATACAAGTCCTAGAATTTGCATAAGCCCTATTTATTAATATTTCCAAATTTGGCCAAACCAGTTTTAACAATAGACTTGAATTAAATAAACAATTACCCAAATTTAATTAGCACCCAATTAAATTAAGTGTGACAATTAAAACCATGTTTATCTTGAATTATCCTAAGCATGAGTTATAAGTCATTATGCAAGATAAAAATAAATCAATCACACTACGCCGCGATGTACGAGGAAAAACCCACAACGGTAAACAACCTGGGACGGCCCTAGCCTCAAATCCACTAACTACGGAATTTACAATTACAAGAAAAAAGACTTACATCACACGACTCGATCCCTCTCAAGTCTCGACGCTCCTTCTTACAAACACCTCTTCCTAGCGAATAACCTCGGAGCTCCACCGTGGTCTCGAAATCCACTGATTGGACTTTATGTGGTCACCGTCACCCTGTGACACCGCGCCTAATTAAATACCGGGCGATCACTCCTTTATTAAATTAAATCAAGGTAAACAGTTGGTTCATTCTCAGCATCACTGTCTATAAAAAATAAATTTTCCAATTTAACACCCTAAATAATTAAGCTAAGTGTCAAAAACATTTTCATACAAACTTTCCAAATTTTAATTTAACGAAAAAGATTTATTTAATTAAAACAACATTTCTACAATTAAGAATCACACCACAATAACCTAAATAACATAAACCATTCGTCAATCGAATGTCAACATATGAAACTAAAATCACAAATCCATCCTGAATAAATCCCATAGAACAATACTGGAATAACTGAAATATAAATGTCCCAACAACAAATGAAATAATGGAAAGGGCGACACATGCCCAATAAATGAGAATGCTAGAAGTGGAGTCAATAAAAGAAGCCGTCTACTCAAGTGACCTGCAACTCCCACCTAAGCTGCAGCACGTTCCTCTCAAGGGATCCTAAGCAAGACGCCCCTGTGGCTGGGCACCTGAAAATATACATATATATACAAGAGAGAGAGAGAGAAAAGAACCGGGTCAGAGCCCGAAAGTGTGTTTGATTTTAAAATACGTTTAGCAAGTATTTAAATTGATACAGGCCAATGCAATAACATATTAGTACGTCACTCTCTTGAGAAAATACTCACCTCTCTTCTAATGTGCACACCTATCGCACTAACCTTCCCCATAGTTTCTTATCATTTAACGCACTAGTCTTTCTAAAAGATTTAACTTAACTTAGATTTCTCGCAAGATTTATAATTCACGACTCCATTTTAAAAGAATGTTCCAAACAGTAATCAAAGTCCTCCATTTTAACTTTATAAAATCAATAAAGTTTTACAGTGACATCTTATACTTTTTCAAAACAAGTATTTAATAATTTGAGTCAACAACCATGTCCTACTTATCAAATCTCAGTAGACAGTTTCGAATATCATAATATCATATATATATTAACTACTCGTATAATATATATATATAACAGCAGCCTGAATAAAACTATGGTGCATGCATACTCTACTATCCAAATCCCCATATCACTCATATTAAAGGGGAATACATTCAGAATCACTCTCGAATTGTATTAACAGAAATACACAAACAATTGAGGTGAAGCATAGATTCCAAGTCTCTAAGAGGATGGAACATACCGGCGTCTCTTAGGACCGTCTGAACTATGACATCGATAGCCTGTACCAAGGATATCTATCTCCTAGGGTACAAGTCAATATCCCCCATAAAGGTCCCATTGAGATAAGACTTGTCCCAGCGCGGAAACCTCAGGGATAGCATGTAGCGTGGGTATGATTTTCACATGTATATGATATATGTACACACAATCATATAAATATACCAATTTATCATATTAATATAGGTTCAAATCATCACCCATAATTATACCATATATCCTTAATTTCACAGTTATAGAATTTCGTATAAGGTTTTATTCCTAACCTTAACTCGAAGGGTTTTCTCACTTATTACCTAACAGTCATGGGCTACATCCTCACAAATCTGAATTTCAGTAAGTGTCTTTATTAGATTCCAACGTAACTCTCTTCCGCACCTCCCCCTTTAAATTTATAAATTTACCAATCTAAAGTAAATATCCCAAAAATACCATTTTCGATGAATCTTAAAGGTTCCAACATTTATTCATATACCCTACTGGTCCTCAATGTCTCCCAAATCGATTTCTCACGAATGCCCAAGAATTGTTTCACGATAAACTTAATTTAACTAATTAAACAAGGAAAATAAGAGTCTTCCAGGAGGGGTCGATCAATCGAAGCTTGGGGCTCGATCGATTGAACCTTCGATCGATCGAAGCTCTAGGCTCGATCGATCGATCAAGCAGGTCTGGGCAAAATTCTGCAGAATGCAGTTACGGGTTTCATCCAATTTCTTCATCAAATTCCATATTTTTCAACACTAATCGACCCACAAATTCTACTACTAACATAATAACATAATTCCAGATGTTTTTAACGTTCAGCATGCGTGTATTCATCATTAAACATGGTTAAACAGCCCAAAATCTCATCTAATCATCAAGAACCCTAAAGTTTTCATAACTATGATTCAATTCAGTTTTTCTCCAGAATTTTTTCCTAATAAAACATCAAATGTTCGTGGGTAATACATCTATATCATCAAAAGTTTCCAGCATAAGGTTTTAATCTTCTCTACATGCAATTTCCTATCAAAATTTGGGGTTTCCTTACATGGATTACATTCCTAATTAATCCTAAACTAATATGAACATTGCACTAACGAAATATGCAAGTTAAACACTTTCCTGGGATTTTCAGAAGTCTGATTTCTTGTTGATTATGGTGTGGTTGCGTTCTCCTCCTCGCGATCTACGCGTTGGTGGTGACGACGGTGCAAACGGCGGTGTTTCGGCCTTGAATCTTTTTGAAAGGTCTCTCCCCTCCTCTCCAATGGCCGTTCTAGGGTTCTGAATGTTCTCACCCTAAATGGCTAGCCTAACCAGCTGATAAAGGCTGCTAAAATTCGTGGGTTTAATTACCCTATTTTGAAAAATGACTAAAATGCCCTCCCGGGGTACTAATTGGGCCTAAAAACGCCCCGAGACTCAAACTAAACCCCCGGGTACACTTTTCTGACTATCTTGACCCTTCCGGACGCGTTGGCGCACTCAAAACGACCATACGAACAACTTATAAAATATTTACTTTTTAATTAACAAAATTAGTCCCGACGTGACACAGGCACGTCCCAACTTAAATTTTCGAAATAGTCATTTAATTCACGTATGACATTCAATATAACCAATATAGTATATCACTATGCTCATTAGTAATATTCAACAAGTTTCCCATAATTACTAACTCTCGTCACGTTAATAATTATAACATAATTAATTTCCGGATTTTTATTAAATAAACATTCTCATTAAATTTAATAAATCCCCAAATTAATATAGCATAAAAAATACGGGGTATTACATACTTCCCCCCTAATAACGGAATTTCGTCCCGAAATTCGGAAAATAAGGCATACCTGGTAAAAACAACTATGGATATCTCTCGCGTATATCTGCCTCACGCTCCCAAGTGGATTCCTCCACATTATGATGCTCCCACTGGACTCGCACAAGTGGAACTATTTTCGACCTCAATCTCCTCTCACTATAGTCTAGAATAGCCACTGGTCTCTCCTCGTAAGAGCTATCAGACTGTAACTCTATCTCATCTATCGCAATGTGAGTATAGGCCATATCATCCCGAAGATATCGTCTTAACGACGAGATGTGGAATACATCGTGGATGCGATGTTAATGTTCTGGCAATCCCAACCTGTATGCAACCGGCCCGATCCTCTCGATGATGGGAAATGGTCCCACATACCTCGGGGCCAATTTCCCATTCTTCCCGAACCTCATCACTCCCTTCATAGGAGATACACGCAATAACACTTGATCTCCCACATTAAACTCCCGGAAGAACCGTTTCGCATCGGCGTAGCTCTTCTTCCTGTCTTGGGCTACCCGAATACGACTCCTGATTATCTCAATCCTCGCGGAGGTCTCCTGAATAACTTCTGGTCCTAGCAAATTGTTGTCCCCCACCTCGAGCCAACAAGTTGGAGAACGACAAGTCCTGCCATACAAAGCCTCAAATGGAGCCATGCCAATCGTAAACTGATAGAAGTTATTATAAGCAAACTCTACCAGTGGAAGATGTGGCTCCCAACCTCCTCCAAAATCGAGAACACACATGCGTAGCATATCCTCTAACATCTGATTAGTACGCTCTGTCTGTCCATCTGTCTGTGGGTGGTAAGCTAAAGTCAATCTCAAATCGGTACCCATAGCCTCCTGAAAACTTTCCCAGAAACGTGACACAAAAATCTTGTCTCTATCTGACACAATATTCTGGGGCACCCCGTGTAATCTGACAATCTCAGCAATGAACAATTGAGCATACTGACCAGTAGTATAATCTGTCCGCACTGGCAGAAAATGAGCCACTTTGGTCAAACGGTCTACAATCACCCAGATAGAATCGTGGCCCCGCTGTGATGTAGGTAACCCTGTAATGAAATCCATGGAAATACTCTCCCACTTCCACGCGGGTACTTCCAACGGCTGAAGAAATCCTGACGGTTTCTGGTGGTCCACCTTCACCAGCTGGTAGGTAGAACACTTGGACACAAACTCGGCGATGTCCTTCTTCATCCCACTCCACCAGTATTGACGCCTCATGTCCTGGTACATTTTATCACCTCCCGGATGTACTGCAAATCGGGACCCGTGAGAATGAGTCATCACTTCATAACGTAACTCCGCTCCTTCTGGAACCACTAATCTCCCATTAAACTACAAACCTCCATCAGAACTAACATAATAGGACTCAGCACCCTCGGCTAGAAGTCGCACAATCTGCTCCTGGTAAAACGGGTCTGTGGTCTGTGCCTGTATCGCCCTCGTAACAATCTCGGGTGTGACTGACATCACGGATACGAAAGAATGGGCTACTCCGTCCTGGTGACCCAACTCCTTCCACTTTGCTTTCCAGATGTCCGCTACATCGTCTACCGGTCTACGGCTCAACGCATCAGCAACTACGTTGTCCTTCCCCGGATGATACTGTATATCGAACTGGTAATCTTTCACAAACTCTAACCACCTGCGCTGACGCATATTCAGCTTTCGCTGAGTGAACAGGTACTGCAGTGACTTATGGTCTGTGAACAAACGAAATTTCTCGCCCAATAAGTAGTGCCTCCAAATTCTCAATGCAAAGACGACCGCTTCTAACTCCAGGTCGTGGGTGGGGTAATTTTTCTCATGCGGCTTAAGCTTGCGGGAAGCAAAAGCTATACCCTTCTCTTCCTGCTGAAGTACTCCCCCAAGTCCCCGTAAGTACGCATCGGTGTAAACCAGGTACTCTACACCCGACTTTGGTAAAGCAAGGGCTGGTGCTGAAGTAAGCTTGTCCTTCAGCTCGTCGAAAGCCAACTGACAAGCGTCATCCCAAGCATATGGTACCCCCTTGCGAGTCAGATTCGTCAATGGACCCGCTATTTTGGAGAATCCCCGAATGAATCTCCTGTAGTATCCGGCTAACCCCAAGAAACTACGCACTTTTGTCGGTGTCGTGGGCTGTCCCCACTCCCTCACCGCTGACACTTTGCTCGGGTCAACTGCTATCCCCTGCTCAGAAACAACATGGCCCAAGAATTGTACCTCTCGCAACCAGAATCCACACTTCTCGTACTTAGCATACAACTGATGCTCTCGTAGAGTCTGAAGAACCTGCCTCAAGTGCTCGGAATGCTCCTCCTCGGAGTGTGAATATATCAAGATATCATCTATTAAGACGATGACGAACTGATCCAAGAACTCTCTGAATACTCGATTCATCAAGTCCATGAAAACGGCTGGGGCATTTGTGAGTCCGAACGGCATCACCCTGAACTCATAGGACCCATATCTCAACAAGAAGGCAGTCTTTGAAACATCCTGCTCTCTAATCCGTAACTGATGGTACCCCGACCTCAGATCTATCTTCAAAAAGAAAGTTGCTCCCCTCAACTGGTCGAATAGATCATCGATTCGAGGCAACGAATACTTATTTCGTATCGTGACCTTGTTCAACTCCCGGTAGTCCACACACAACCTCAGTGAACCATCTCTCTTCTTTACAAATAAGACTGGAGCGCCCCAAGGTGAGGTACTCCTACGAATGAAGCCCTGACCTAATAGCTGCTCTATCTGATCTCGTAGCTCTCGCATCTCTGCCGGAGCCATACGATACGGTGCGCGTGCTATAGGTCTCGTATACGGCAATAAATCTATAAAAAAGTCTATCTCATGACTGGGCAGTAGGCCTGGTATCTCTTGAAACACATCAGAATACTCCCTGATAACAGGGATCGAATCTAAGGGAATCACAACGTCCTTAGAGGTATCCTCCTCTATGTAATACAAATGAGCGGTCGAACCTCCCTGTGGGCGAGGCATCACCACGATAAACATCTCTTGCCCTGGAATGGCAAAAACATTGCTCCCACCGAAGCAATCAATCATGGGTCTATAAGCTGCGAGCCAGTCCATACCAATAATCACATCATGCTCGTGCATGTCTAAGACTAACATGTCTGCAGGTAATACTAAGCTACCAATCTCTATCCCCACTCCCCGGCATATAAAGAATATAAGTGACCCGCTCCCCAGTGGTGAGTCGACACACATCATGGTGCTCTCTGTTGTGGCTAGCAATCCTAAGGACTTCGAAAAATGCGTAGCTATAAAATAATGCGTTGCCCCGTATCAAATAATACCCGACCCATAGTACCATGGATAGGAAACATACCCTCAATCGCGGGTGGTACCTGTGGAGCTGCTGCCTGGTGGACGTTATAGACACGTCCATACTGCAATTGTCCCTGCTGCACTGGAGCTGCTGGAATGGCTGGTAGGGCTGGCACCTGGGCTGGAGCTGGGAGGGCAGGTGGAAAGAGTGGTCTATGCGGCTCATTACGGGCTCCCTGCTGCTGTGAGGCCCTATCGCCCTCTAGGCAATCCTGGCGCCTATGGCCATGTTTATCGCACCCAAAGCATCTGCCTTTGAAGTTACCGCCCCTCTGACCCTGCTGTCCACGGCCCTGCTGGCCGTTACCTCCACGCCACTGGCCCTGTTGGCCCTGATGTGCACGCTGTGGGCCTTGCTGGCCCTGCTGCTGTGCCTGCGGTCGGTGTTGGCCCTGCTGGCCCTGCTGATTAGGCTGGCCCTGATGGCCCTGCCTAAAACCCCCGAATCCCTGCCTAGAATCACCTGAACGGAATCGCTTAGCAGGGTCCCCCTGATGGGAACTCTGCTCGTGCTGACGAGTCTGTCCATGAGTTGGTTGTGACACCCCGCCTAATTAATCCCGGGTGATCAGTCCTAAATCAAGTTAGAACAGGTTTCTCATTTGGTCCATTCTTAGCATCACTGTCATCTTATTATTTACTAACCACCTAAGTGAGAAAAATAGACTGGTGCCAATTTTTATCTTTCATTAATTAACAAACACCCATGCGGAAATAAAACTATATAACAATCCCAGATAACTGAATTAATCATTCACAAGTAAAAAAAAATTGACCGAATAAACCAACGGTCCAAATAATAAATCCCATAAAGATAAGAATAAACTCTCATCAAGTCTAATACAAATAAATGGAAAGTGAGCAACATGCTCGAATACTAATTATGAACTTATACATTTAAGAATGAAGAATGAGGCGTCTATTAAATCCCGCAACATCCACATATGCTGCAGCAACGGATCCCTGGAATATAGTCAAGGCTGGCGTCCCTGTGGTTGGACACCTAAAAGGTTTTTAAAAGTTTTTATAGCAAGGGTTAGTACCCAAAACATTTGAAAAATATTTAACAAATGATTAACTTGCAGTAATAAATAAATATGCATGCTCTTCATATTTTTAGTTAATATCGCACTCTCTTGAGGACTTCCTTACCCTTCCTCTATTATACCCTACGAACGCTTTAATTTAATTACCTAGTTACTCATCTCATGGCTAGATAATTAACAAGGTTCCTTTATACCCACCCTACTCTAACTGAGCATGTAGTGATTTTGATATATAAGTTATTAGTAACATCAACTTAACTAAATCATTTCCCTTTTATTATTCATATAACTCCTACATTCGTTATACCTGTGAAATCACCCACTTTTCATTAATTTTTCGTATATAATTAATTATAAAATTATATACTTATAATCATATTCCAGCATTCACAATCATACTGTAATATATATAATAACATTGCAACCTCCCGAGTAAAAATACTCCCGGAATGTAAATTCTATAAAGTGTTATCCCACTAGGTATACTCACATAGCCTAGTTATCCCAAGTCAGAACTTTCACACCAACTTGATAAAAATAAATAATTGGAGGCGGTCATATTCCTTCCCTGAAAGTGAGTTGTCCCTCACCCATATAATGGACGCTATGACCTCGGGAATATACTCACCCTACTCCTCAAGCTAGGGGATTCATCCACTACGCGCAACCTCCCCCTATAGCACTATAGTAACAAATATCTAATCACTGATATTAATTGAGCACACCATATATATATATACTAACGCCTCCGTATATATAAATATAAAAGTCCCGGCTATACCGTTCACTAAAATCCGTAACATAAGCCTATTAAAATTATTAAGAGTTTATGGTCCAACTCTAAGTATTAATTAAATTGCAATTTAATTAATTTAGTTATTGTTGGTGTCGCCCCCACCATAAATTTGGACTTACTCCCGTAGCTCAAAATAAATTTACCCGAGTCACCATTCCCGACTCTAATTTTATTAGCCTCAAACCCTAATTAATTTATCTACAATTAATTAGATTTAAACCCATGTATTTAATTTCTCCATAATTAATTACATAAGATTTATATATAAATTTTCCCTCTTATATACGCAACTGGCGAAACTGCCAGATTCTGGCGACCGTCGATCGATCGACCCAGACCGTCGATCGATCGATCGAACAGGTCTTCGTCTTCTTCGCGAAGACAGGGCAGCCATGGACGGATTTCCATAAACCCTAATCTCTTCTAACATGAGTTTTAAGCCATCTTATCACCAGAGCATACTAGGAACCTTATTAGGATTACCCAGAAAGCTTACAACATTCCTCAATTCATCCATAAACTACTGATTTATAAATTTTGGGGAAAACCTATCTTTTTCCTTAAACCCATTTTTTTCTCCAAATTTCTTCATCAAATTCGTTTTAATTTATCTGAATATCATCCTAACAGATACACATCAATATTTCAATATCAGATTTTACATAACCCCTCATAATTTCGGGCCAATCAGATTCATGTTTTCTTTTGAATTATCAAAACCCCATGTTTATACCATGAACACCAAAATGAATTTTTAATTCATAACAGCACACCAATATGAATTTGAAAGACAGATTTTATGCTATTGCAAGTTATTCACTTGCCTTAGGTTTCGTAGTGTCTGAATCTTCAATGGATTCCAAGGTTGAAGATGACCTAGTTGGTTCTTTGAGATCCCCAAATTGGCTTTGGCTGCTGCTAGGGTTTCCTAACCCTTAAATTCCTTTCTCTACTTAAGCTTAGCCAGCCCTTATTTTCTTTTTATTAAGTTAATTAATCCATTCCCGTTTTGTGACTAATGGGCCAAGCCCAAGTGACCAAAATGCCCCCGAGTGGGCCCGACTATGTCTAAAAACGTCCCGTGACCCGTTTACTACCCCTGGGTACACTTTTCCGACTATCTCGGCCCATCCGGACTCAACTGTACACTCAGAATTTGCATCCGAATTAATTTATAAAAATATTTATCCCCCCACCCAATATAGTCTATACCGACTTCCGGATGTGATAAGTACATATCTCGTCATTAATACTCGAAACGACGAAATTACATTATTACTATACGCTCAGTAAATAATTTTCCCTAAATATTAACCATTAAATCCCAGATTAATATTTATATATTATTCTATCATAATTAATTCATTAAATTACAACACACTAGTAATTTAGAATTTCCGAATTAATTAAATTTTAAATGTACCAAAAAAATACGGGGTGTTACATACTCCCCCCCTTATAAAGGAGTTTCGTCCCCGAAATTAGATTGTACCTGCATTGAAAAGCTCTGGATATTGTTCCCGCATATCCTCCTCTCGCTCCCAGGTAGACTCGTCAACATTGTGATGACCCCACTATACTCTAACCAATGGAACAACCTTGGATCGTAATTTCCGCTCACTATGATCCAAAATAGCTATCGGCCTTTCCTCATACGAGATGTCTGGATGTAAGTCGATCTCCTCGAGTGGAATGTGCCAAAAGGCTCTCTCGCTCCTTCGATATTTCTTCAGCGATGCCACATGGAATACATCGTGTATCCGCTGAAGATGTTCTGGTAACCCAAGCTTATACGCCACCGGTCCCACCCTCTCAATAATAGGGAAAGGTCCTACATATCGCGGTACTAACTTATCCTTCTTGCCGAACCTCATCACCCCCTTCATTGGGGATACCCGGACTAAAACCTGGTCCCCAATTTCTAGCTCCACATGTCGTCGAGAAGCGTCAGCATAACTCTTTTGCCTGTCCTGAGCTATCCGAATTCTTCCTCGAATCAGCTCTATCTTGGAAGATTTCACTTGAACAATATCCGGCCCCAAGAGTTTGTTGTCCCCCACCTCTAACCAACAAACGGGTGAACGACAAGGTCTCCCGTACAGTGCCTCAAACGGTGCCATGCCAATCGTGAATTGGTAAGAGTTGTTATACGCAAACTCTACCAAAGGAAGATATTTCTCCCATCCTCCCCCGAAGTCCAAAATGCACATTCTGAGCATGTCTTCCAGCATCTGGTTAACTCTCGCTGTACTCAAGCGCAACTCCGTTCCCATTGCCTCCTGAAAGCTCTGCCAAAAGTGGGCGACAAAGATTTTGTCTCGGTCGGATACAATATTTATAGACACTCCATGCAGCTTAACAATCTCTGCCATGAATAGCTGTGCATAACGCATCGTCTCGAAGTTTGTGCGTACCGGTAAAAAGTGGGCCACCTTAGTCAACCGATCCACAATAACCCATATGGAGTCGTGACCTCTCTGCGATACAGGTAACCCTGTGATGAAGTCCATGGAGATGCTCTCCCACTTCCACACGGGAATTTCTAACGGCTGTAGCATCCCTGATGGTCTCTGATGGTCAACTTTCACAAGCTGACACGTGGCACATTTCGAAACAAACTCCGCTATGTCCCGTTTCATTCCTGCCCACCAATACTGCCTCCTCATATCTTGGTACATTTTATCCCCACCGGGATGTACCGCAAATTCGAACCATGGGATTCTGTCATAACAGCGTGCTTCAAATCCTCATCCTCTGGCACCATTAACCTCCCATTAAAGCGTAGGCCTCCTTCTGAGCTAATCAAGTAACCCTCTGCTCCCTCAGCTAACAACTGGCCCACCCTATCCCGGCAAACCTGATCCTCAGCCTGAGCCTTCACAACTCGCATAATGATCTCGGGTGTGATGGATAAAGATGACATGCAAGCCCTGGCTACGTCATCCTCATATCGAAGCTCTCTTCACTTCGCTTTCCATACCTCTGCTATCTCCCCAGTCGGCCTTCGGCTCAATGCGTCTGCTACCACATTGGCCTTACCAGGATGATATTGAATATCAAATTAGTAGTCCTTCACGAATTCTAGCCACCGCCTCTGCCTCATATTCAGATCCTTCTGTGTGAAGAGATACTGAAGAGACTTGTGATCCGTGAATAAAGTAAACTGCTCTCCTAGAAGATAATGCCTCCATATCCTCAAAGCAAAAACGACCGCTGCTAACTCTAGGTCGTGAGTGGGGTAATTCCTCTCGTGGGGCTTCATCTTACTGGAAGCATAAGCTATAGCCCTTTCCTCCTGCTGGAGCACACCCCCAAGACCCCGTAAGGATGCGTCTGTGTAAACCCGATACTCTAGCCCTCCCTTTGGCAATGAAAGCACGGGGGCAAATGTCAACTTGTCCTTTAGCTCGTCTAACGCTAATTGACAACTATCATCCCACTTGAAAGGTACTCCTTTCCGAGTCAAATTCGTCAAAGGTCCTGCAATCTTAGAGAATCCTTTAATGAATCGCCTGTAGTAACCGGCCAAACCCAGAAAACTGCGCACCTCGGTCGGTGTCGTGGGCTGTCCCCACTCCCTCACCGCCGACACCTTATTCGGATCCACTGCAATACCCTGATCTGACACAACGTGACCAAGGAACTGTACCTCCCGAAGCCAGAATCCACACTTCCCTAATTTGGCATAGAGCTGATGATCCCTCAGTGTCTACAAAACCATGCGCAAATGCTCTGCGTGCTCCTCCTCGGTGCGCGAGTAGATTAGGATTTCATCAATGAACACGATGACAAACTGATCTAAGTACTCTCTGAAAACCCTGTTCATGAGGTCCATGAACACTGCTGGTGCATTGGTGAGCCCGAAGGGCATCACCCTGAACTCATATGATCCATACCGCGACAAGAAAGCGGTCTTAGGAACATCCCCCTCTCAGATACGCAGTTGATGATACCCTGACCTCAAGTCGACCTTGGAGAAGTAAGACGCCCCTCTTAATTGGTCAAATAAATCATCGATCCGAGGCAACGGATATTTATTCCGTATCGTCACCTTGTTCAGCTCCCTATAATCCACGCACAAGCGGAGTGAACCATCTCGCTTCTTCACAAACAATACCGGTGCACCCCACGGCGATGTACTCCGCCGAATAAAACCCTGACCCAGTAGTTGCTGAATCTGTTCCCTCAATTCCCGCATCTCTGAAGGGGCCATTCGGTAAGGTGCCCGAGCAATCGGTCTCGTCCTCGGAGCCAAATCGATAACAAATTCGATTTCTCTGCTGGGTGGTAATCCTGGTATTTCCTGGAATACATCCTCAAAGTCCCTCACTACCGGAATAGAGTCTAAAGGAACTACCACTTCCTGTGAGGTTTCCTCCTCAATGTAATATAAATGAGTGGTCGAGCCTCCTTCTGGGCGAGGCATCGCCACAACAAACATCTCTTGTCCCGGAATGGCAAAAATAATGCTCCCTCCGAAGCAATCAATCATGGCTCTATAGTCAGAGAGCCAATCCATACCGATAATCACATCGTGGACATGCATATCTAACACCAACATGTCCGCAGGTAATGTCAAACCACCAATCTCCACCCCCACTCCCCGACATATAAAGAAAATAAGCGACCCATTCCCCAATGGTGAGTCGACACATGTAACAGTGCTCTCCGCGGTGGCTAACAACCCTAAAGCCTTCGCGAAATGTGTAGCTATAAAGCAATGTGTAGCCCCCGTATAAAACAATACCCGACCCATAGTGCCATGGATAGAAAACGTACCCTCGATCGCGGGCGGCGCCTGCTGTGCCGGGGGATTAGTAACATCCCGAACGTTATACAAACGTCCGTAGTGCATTTTCCCCTGCTGCTGTGGGGCGGGTGGGGCTAGTGCTGTTGGCGACATCTGACCCTGTTGCCCCTGCTGGGCACCCTGCTGCTGGCCTCTTCCCCTCTGCGGGCACTCCCTCTTGAAGTGTCCTGGTTGGACACAGGAGAAACAGCGTTTCTGATCGTCACCCTTCCGTTGGCCCTGCTGGCCCTGACGTTGCTGGCCCGGTTAGCCTCCCCCGTTGTTCCCTTGGCCCTGACGACCCTGAGGAACCTGCTGTTGCTGATTAGGGCCTGGTTGCCCCTGCCTGAACCCCTGTCCTCCCGGTCGGAACCCACTAGGCTTAAACTTCTTAGCCTGATTCCCTTGCTGAATGATAACCTGCTGCTGTGTGCCACTCGTCTCACTACTAGTGACCGCCTTGCCCTGCTGGCTCGGCTCACCTGCCTTTTTGTTCCCCTTAGCATGGAAACGATGATCCTGGCAATGTACAAGTGCGGCATTAACGACATCTGTATAAGTCACTAACGCCGGATTCCCAATCAAGTGTTGCCTGATTCTCCAGGCTAGGCCATCCATGAACTTTGACTTCTTCCGCTCCTCATCGCTCACCTCATTTGGCACAAAGTTTGCCAAACGGGTGAACTCCTCCTCATATTCTTCTACTGACCTGTCACCCTGTACCAACTCGCTGAATTTCTTTCTCATCTCAGACTCTACTGCTGGAGGGAAGTACTTGCGGTCAAACCGCACCCTGAATTCAGAAATCGGCATCAAATCCCGCGGTGGTTACGGACTCCCACCACTGTAAGGCTGCCCTCGATAGACGAAAAGTAGCCAGCATCTGTTTCTGCACCTCTGTACCCTCTAACATGCGCAGATGGCGCTGAATGTTCTTCTTCCAGTCACAAGCCTCGACCACATTGGTGCTACCTCGAAACTCAGGTGGGTGACCCTTCTGAAAGGTCTCCCTCACTCGCTGCCAAGATGGTGGCCCTACTGGAGCCTGAACTGCTGGAGCCAATGGAGGCGGTGCCTGAGGCTGTGGAAAATGAGCTGCCATAGCTCGCATCGCTGTCTCGACCGCTTGGGCCACTATCACTGCCACCTGAGTGGTAGAAATCAACTCGGGTGGGGGTGGTGGTGGCGGTACCTGTGGCTCCTGGCGAGCCTCCCTTACCTCATCTCTAGCCTCAGCCCTTTCCGCTCTGTGTCTCTTTGGCGGCATCTGAAATAGATTGAATTGTATAAGTACACAATTTATACAAAAACTAATAGCAGGAATACGATATCTCACAAGCGGAAAATATAATCAACAGTCCTAATAATAGGGCTCTATAACAACCGAACGCTACGCTGAAACGTAGAAAGTCGCACAGATCCTAAGGACTCTAGAACCTGATGCTCTGATATCATCTGTGACACCCCGCCTAATTAATCCCGGGTGATCAGTCCTAAATAAGGTTAGAACAGGTTTCTCAATTGGTCCATTCTTAGCATCACTGTCGTCTTATTATTTACTAACCACCTAAGTGAGAAAAATAGACTGGTGCCAATTTTTATCTTTCATTAATTAACAAACACCCATGCGGAAATAAAACTATATAACAATCCCAGATAACTGAATTAATCATTCACAAGTAAAAAAAAATTGACCGAATAAACCAACGATCCAAATAATAAATCCCATAAAGATAAGAATAAACTCTCATCAAGTCTAATACAAATAAATGGAAAGTGAACAACATGCTCGAATACTAATTATGAACTTCTACATTTAAGAATGAAGAATGAGGCGTCTATCAAAATCCCGCAACATCCACATATGCTGCAGCAACGGATCCCTGGAATATAGTCAAGGCTGGCGTCCCTGTGGTTGGACACCTAAAAGGTTTTTAAAAGTTTTTATAGCAAGGGTTAGTACCCAAAACATTTGAAAAACATTTAAGAAATGATTAACTTGCAGTAATAAATAAATATGCATGCTCTTCATATTTTTAGTTAATATCGCACTCTCTTGAGGACTTCCTTACCCTTCCTCTATTATACCCTACGAACGCTTTAATTTAATTACCTAGTTACTCATCTCATGGCTAGATAATTAACAAGGTTCCTTTATACCCACCCTACTCTAACTGAGCATGTAGTGATTTTGATATATAAGTTATTAGTAACATCAACTTAACTAAATCATTTCCCTTTTATTATTCATATAACTCCTACATTCGTTATACCTGTGAAATCACCCACTTTTCATTAATTTTCCGTATATAATTAATTATAAAATTATATACTTATAATCATATTCCAGCATTCACAATCATACTGTAATATATATAATAACATTGCAACCTCCCGAGTAAAAATACTCCCAGAATGTAAATTCTATAAAGTGCTATCCCACTAGGTATACTCACATAGCCTAGTTATCCCAAGTCAGAACTTTCACACCAACTTGATAAAAATAAATAATTGGAGGCGGTCATATTCCTTCCCTGAAAGTGAGTTGTCCCTCACCCATATAACGGACGCTATGACCTCGGGAATATACTCACCCTACTCCTCAAGCTAGGGGATTCATCCACTACGCGCAACCTCCCCTATAGCACTATAGTAACAAATATCTAATCACTGATATTAATTGAGCGCACCATATATATATATACTAACGCCTCCGTATATATAAATATAAAAGTCCCGGCTATACCGTTCACTAAAATCCGTAACATAAGCCTATTAAAATTATTAAGAGTTTATGGTCCAACTCTAAGTATTAATTAAATTGCACTTTAATTAATTTAGTTATTGTTGGTGTCGCCCCCACCATAAATTTGGACTTACTCCCGTAGCCCAAAATAAATTTACCCGAGTCACCATTCCCGACTCTAATTTTATTAGCCTCAAACCCTAATTAATTTATCTACAATTAATTAGATTTAAAGCCATGTATTTAATTTCTCCATAATTAATTACATAAGATTTATATATAAATTTTCCCTCTTATATACCCAACTGGCGAAACTTCCAGATTCTGGCGACCGTCGATCGATCGACCCAGCCCGTCGATCGATCGATCGAACAGGACTTCGTCTTCTTCGCGAAGACAGGGCAGCCATGGACGGATTTCCATAAACCCTAATCTCTTCTACCATGAGTTTTAAGCCATCTTATCACCATAGCATACTAGGAACCTTATTAGGATTACCCAGAAAGCTTACAACATTCCTCAATTCATCCATAAACTACTGATTTATAAATTTTGGGGAAAACCTATCTTTTTCCTTAAACCCATTTTTTTCTCCAAATTTCTTCATCAAATTCGTTTTAATTTATCTGAATATCATCCTAACAGATACACATCAATATTTCAATATCAGATTTTACATAACTCCTCATAATTTCGGGCCAATCAGATTCATGTTTTCTTTTGAATTATCAAAACCCCATATTTATACCATTAACACCAAAATGAATTTTTAATTCATAACAGCACACCAATATGAATTTGAAAGACAGATTTTATGCTATTGCAAGTTATTCACTTGCCTTAGGTTTCGTAGTGTCTGAATCTTCAATGGATTCCAAGGTTGAAGATGACCTAGTTGGTTCTTTGAGATCCCCAAATTGGCTTTGGCTGCTGCTAGGGTTTCCTAACCCTTAAATTCCTTTCTCTGCTTAAGCTTAGCCAGCCCTTATTTTCTTTTTATTAAGTTAATTAATCCATTCCCGTTTTTTGACTAATGGGCCAAGCCCAAGTGACCAAAATGCCCCCGAGTGGGCCCGACTATGTCTAAAAACGTCCCGTGACCCGTTTACTACCCCTGGGTACACTTTTCCGACTATCTCGGCCCATCCGGACTCAACTGTACACTCAGAATTTGCATCCGAATTAATTTATAAAAATATTTATCCCCCACCCAATATAGTCTATACAGACTTCCGGATGTGATAAGTACATATCTCGTCATTAATACTCGAAACGACGAAATTACATTATTACTATACGCTCAGTAAATAATTTTCCCTAAATATTAACCATTAAATCCCAGATTAATATTTATATATTATTCTTTCATAATTAATTCATTAAATTACAACACACTAGTAATTTAGAATTTTCGAATTAATTAAATTTTAAATGTACCATAAAAATACGGGGTGTTACATTGGTGCCCCACCGGCACTATTACCCCCGGTCCTGCCCTGCTGGCTGGACTCTCCTGCTCTCTTGCTTCCCTGAAGATGGAAGCGGTGATCCTGGCAATGTAGTAACGCTGCATTGAGTACGTCAGTGAAAGTACTCAGGGATAGATTCCCAATAAGGTGCTGACGGATCCTCCAAGCTAACCCGTCGACAAACAGCAAAATCTTCTTGCTCTCAGTGGTTGCCTCATCCGGCACAATAGTGAGAAGTCTCGTGAACTCCTCCTCATACTCAGCTACAGTAAGGTTCTCCTGCTTCAGATTTAGTAATTTCCGCCTCATCTCAGTCTGCACTGCGGGTGGAAAATACTTGCGGTCAAACCGCTCCCAGAACAACTGAATAGGAATCGTGTCCCTCTCCTCCAAAGTAGTAGTGGACTCCCACCACTGTAATGCGGCTCCCACCAGCTTAAAGGAAGCCAATAACTACTTTTGCACGTCAGTGCACTCATACATACGGAGGTGCCGCTGGATGTCTTTCTTCCATTGGCTGACTGTAACGATATCGGAGCTACCAGAAAACTCAGGGGGATGTGCTTTCTGAAAAGCATCCCGAACCCTCTCCCATGCAGATGGAAACTGTGCTGGTACTGGCGCCACTACCTGAACCTGGGGTGGAGCCTGTTGAATCACCGCTATCGCGGCATTCACCGCCTGAGCAACAATGGCGGCTACTTCATTCGCATTCGTTGTGCCTGGTGCCGGAGCTGCTGGCTGCTCGGCTTGGGCACGCCTATCTTTCGGAGCACGTCTCGGAGGCATCTGAAACGTGAACAAGTTTATTAGTCAACAGTTATTATCATATCTTGCATAGCTGAAGACTTAAACGTAAAAGCAAGAATGCAACAATCCTAAAAATAGGGCTCTATAGCAATAAAGTTACGCTGAAAGCGAAATAAGCCGTACAGATCCTATGGACACTAGAACCTGATGCTCTGATACCATCTGTGACACCCCGCCTAATTAAATACCGGGCGATCACTCCTTTATTAAATTAAATCAAGGTAAACAGTTGGTTCATTCTCAGCATCACTGTCGATAAAAAATAAAATTTCCAATTTAACACCCTAAATAATTTAGCTAAGTGTCAAAAACATTTTCATACAAACTTTCCAAATTTTAATTAATGAAAAAGATTTATTTAATTAAAACAACATTTCTACAATTAAGAATCACACCACAATAAACTAAATAACATAAACCATTCGTCAATCGAATGTCAACATATGAAACTAAAATCACAAATCCATCCTGAATAAATCCCATAGAACAATACTGTAATAACTGAAATATAAATGTCCCAACAACAAATGAAATAATGGAAAGGGCGACACATTCCCAATAAATGAGAATGCTAGAAGTGGAGTCAACAAAAGAAGACGTCTACTCAAGTGACCTGCAACTCCCACCTAAGCTGCAGCACGTTCCTCTCAAGGGATCCTAAGCAAGACGCCCCTGTGGCTGGGCACCTGAAAATATACATATATATACAAGAGAGAGAGAGAGAGAAAAGAACCGGGTCAGAGCCCGAAAGTGTGTTTGATTTTAAAATACGTTTAGCAAGTATTTAAATTGATACAGGCCAATGCAATAACATATTAGTACGTCACTCTCTTGAGAAAATACTCACCTCTCTTCTAATGTGCACACCTATCGCACTAACCTTCCCCATAGTTTCTTATCATTTAACGCACTAGTCTTTCTAAATGATTTAACTTAACTTAGATTTCTCGCAAGATTTATAATTCACGACTCCATTTTAAAAGAATGTTCCAAACAATAATCAAAGTCCTCCATTTTAACTTTATAAAATCAATAAAGTTTTACAGTGACATCTTATAATTTTTCAAAATAAGTATTTAATAATTTGAGTCAACAACCATGTCCTACTTATCAAATCTCAGTAGACAGTTTTGAATATCATAATTGTAATACCCCGTACTTTTGGCTATATTTATTTTTGGGATTAATTAATTATATGCGTATTAATTGGAAATTAATCCGGGTTAAAAATACTAACGAGATGCGAGTTGGTATTTGATTATGTGCATACATGTTTTGATATATTTATTTGGTATTAAGAAATTTGTCGTGAGATTTATATACGGCATGTTAGAAATTTTGTTGAGATGCGTGGGACCGCCGCGTCACGATGTAATATTTTGATAATAAAAGTGAATTTAAAATCTATAATCCGTATGGTCATTTTGAGTGCTCCAACGCGTCCGAAAGGGTCGAGATAGTCATAAAACACTAGCCGGGGGTATAGTTTGGGTCCCGGGGTATTTTTAGGCCATACCGGCAACTTAAAGAGTATTTTGGTAATTTTACATTTTGAGGAATTAAAAGTGACGAAAATTGGTTAATTAAATCTGATGCGGATTTGACCCACTAAGCCCATAACCAACCCATATTAACCTAGAAGGCTACGTAGGTTATCATTTAGGTTTTCTAAGTTCCCCAAATCAAACCCTAGCCACCTTAAGCCACCATTGGAGAAGGAGCTTGGAGAGAGGAGATTCTGCAGAAAACTTCATCAAACCTACACCAAAATCAGAAATCAAACCAAGGCAAGTGACTTTATTCCATTTAATTTCAGAGAATGTCTTTTCCATGTTAGAAATTGGAGAATATCAATTGTTCTTGAAAAATAATGAAAACCCATGTAGTTTAGATCATAGAACTTGAGAAATTTGAGAAGGATTGCATGTAGAATGATAGGTAGATGTTCTTACTGATGATATACATGATTGGAAAGAAATTAAAACGGATTTTGTTGGGTTAATTCATGATTCAAAATGTTAGGGTTCATGTTCTTGAGATAATTGGAGAAAAGTGTAGAAATTCATATGTTGATTGATGTTGAAGAGATTTAATCCTTGAAAACATGTTAGGAGTTGACTTGAATATGTTTAGGATCACTTAGAGACCATAAAACGTTGTTGGGATGAACTTTGGAGGAGATTAGAGGTGTTAAAATGGTTAAAAACGAATTGGGGAAAAATCTGGGCCGAATCTGGTAGCTCATTAGAAGCCCCTACCCAGGTCGTTCGAACGAACTCGTTCGAACAAGCTTCTAATGAGTTGACCAGTCGCTGCTAACGAGAATGGATTTCGTTCGATATCTCGTTCGAACGAGATATCGTTAGAAGATACAGTTCGTTCGAAAGAACTGGGACCTCGTTCGAACAACCTCGTTCGAACGAGACTTCTAACGAGCTGGTAGAGGAATCTCGTTCGAACAGTCTCGTTCGAACGAGACTTCTAACGAGTTGACAGTTTGGTCCTTTTTGGACTGTTTTGATTTTTGGAGTCCCGTAAGCTTATTCGAGGATATAGATATCATTCCGTAGATGTAGTAATGATAGAATTGGGACATTTGGGTATTTATGAGATGGGATTTACATACGAGAGTTGTATTACAGGGACGGTTTGGGTTGAGATGTGAGTGTCTACTACGACGTGAGAAATTATGGCGAGTATGATTACAAACCGGAATAGTACATATTGTAATAATTATAGTTAGTACGAGAATGCGATACGTACTACGATTAAAATACGGTATTACTAAGACGTGTGTTTACTTAGTATTGGTATACGAATTGTGTGTATGACATACCTACCATACTTGCTATCACGGGAGGTTGCGTTCGCTTAGGACCCTCTAATCCTTGTGTGCCTACGGGGGGGATATAGACTGGTACCTCGATGAACATAGGTCAGAGAAAGACTTATTGGGATGTTAATAAGTCCGCTGATCGTGGGAGCGTAGGTATGTACGTGACCCATGTGATGTGACTGTGTTCGCCTCCACTATTTGTGATTTGTGTTATCTGGACTATTCCTGAGAGATTCGGAATATGTGATCCTTATGTACGTGATGTATTGAGATGGATAGCAGAGTATGTGTGCACCACAGCTTAGTTCTCGGGGTGCTTATATTGTATATTTATGATGTGAATAATATACACTTAATTAATAAGAACATTCATGTTAATGTTGTATGAATAATTACAGTATTGTTTCGAGAAACATAATGAGTTAGTTGATAGAGAAATATATTGCATATTGAGCATCTGAGTTTGCGTTAAACCCCTACTTAATTACGAGCGTTATTATGTTAATAGAACCGAGTAATAAGGGTAAGACCTATGATAGTCTAGCTAGATATGTTGTCACTTAGCTAGTAGTTTGTATTACTCTAGATGGGTACTTACGTTAGGAGTGCACAGTTAGACGAGAGGTGAGAATATCATGTGAGTGCACGTCCTAACATGTACTTTGCATTTAATGTTTTAAATGTTTTTAAAGCACTTGCATGTTTTTAAAATATAACTCCACATTCGGGCTCTGACCCGTTTGCTTTTCAAATCTTTTTCTTGTAAAACCATTATAGGTGCCCAGCTACAGGGACACCAAGCATAGGATACTCATTCAGGTGACGAGCTGTAGCTGTTTGTGGAAGCTACAGGGATTTCCATGTAGACGCTTCTATCTTTTGGATTCCAGAGTCACTATCTATCAGTTGTAGGGCATGTTGCTCATTTCTATTTAGACATCTTTTACATTTCAGTTTTCAGACTTTAGCATGTATTATTTCAGTACTCGGTTATTCATTTCAGTTATGGGATTGTAGTGAGGAGTTTTCCTCCAGACCTTTATTTACTCTATTGTGATGGTTATTCGTTTCACTTCAGTATGGTGAATGGTGTCATGTTATTCTTTATTTACCTTGTTGCATGTTAAATAGACTTATATTAAAATTTGGCAACTTACTTTTTAAATACTAGGTGGTTAGTAATAGTAAAATGTTTTCGACAGTGATGCTATTAACTCAGCCAACTTGGCATTTTGAATTAATTTAATAAAGGAGTAGCTACCCGGTATTTAATTAGTCGGGGTGTCACAGGTGGTATCAGAGCATCAGGTTCTAGTGTCCTTTAGGATCTGTACGACTATTATGTTTCCGCTAAGTTTCTTTGATATAGAGCCCTATATTTTAGGACTGTTGTACTCTTTTTGTGTATGCTTCGTTCTTCAGCTATTTTAAGTTTATAAACAGCGAACTTATAAACTTTGTTCTTATTTCAGATGCCTCCACGACGTGCACGACGAGTTCCCAGGGATGCAACGCCCGAACCCCAGCCCGCTCCAGTTCAGGGCATGTTGAACGCCGCTGAGGTTGCAGCTATAGTAGCTCAAGCGGTAAATGCCGCCATTACCGTTGTTCAGCAGGCACCACCGCAGGCGCCGGTTGTCGCGCCAGTACAGGCTAATGCATTCCCGTCTGCTTGGGAGCGTGTACGTGACGCTTTTCAGAAAGCGCATCCGCCAGAGTTTGCCGGAAGCTCAGATGTGGTAGTCTCGCGCCAATGGAGGAAGCATATACAGAGGCATTTGAGGATGCATGAGTGCACTGATGTTCAAAAATAGGTGCTAGTTACTTTTAAGCTAGTGGGATCTGCACTACAGTGGTGGGAGTCTATTACCACCGCAGAGGAGAGAGATACTCTCACGATTCAGGAGTTCTGGGTACGGTTTGACCGCAAGTACTTTCCGTCGGCTGTTCACATGGAAATGAGGAGGAAACTGATGAGTTTGAGGAAGGAAGGCAAGACAGTGGCCGAGTATGAGGCCGAGTTCACTAATCTGTTGAACATCGTTCTAGAAGAGATACCAACAGAGAAGAAGAAGATTGAGAAGTTCACCGACGGGTTGAATTGGAGGATCCGTCAGCATCTGCTAGGGAACCTATCGTTGGCCACTTATTCTGATGTGGTTAACGCTGCATTGTTACACTGCCAGGACCACCGTTTTCATATGGCCGAGGGCAAAAGGTCGGGAGAGTCTAGCCATCAGGGCAGGACTGGAGGACATGGTGCCAGCGGGGAACAATCGGGTCAGGGGCAGAGACAGAATGAGCAGGGCTCCCAGCAGGGGGATAATAAGAGGTTCCGGTCAGGGAACTACCGACAGGGACAGGGAGGTTTTTGTCAGGGCCATCAGGGTCCAAACGACCATCAGGGCCAACAGGGACAGAATGGGCAGCAGTTTCACCAGGGCCAGCAGGGCCACGGGAGGAATGGTAACGGCCACCAGGGCCGGGGACAGCAGGGGCAGAGGGGAGGGAACTTCCCAGGGAAGTGTTTCATTTGTGGCAAGACTGGCCACAAGCGACATGATTGTCCTGATAGGGGCAGGGACCCACAGCAGCAGCAGCAGGGTGCTCGCCAGGAGCCACAGAGGCCTATGTTTCCCTCCGCTCTTCCCGCACCACCACAGATGGCAGCACTGCCACCCATTCCAGCAGTCCCAGCTCAGCAGGGGCAGCTACAGTATGGACGTGTCTACAACGTCCACCAGGCTGCAGTTCCACAGGCACCGCCCGCGATTGAGGGTACGTTTCCTATCCATGGCACTATGGGTCGGGTGTTATTTGATACGGGTGCTACACATTGTTTTATAGCTACAAACTTCG
Organism: Sambucus nigra; assembly: GCA_949130495.1. NCBI lineage: Eukaryota > Viridiplantae > Streptophyta > Magnoliopsida > Dipsacales > Adoxaceae > Sambucus > Sambucus nigra. The sequence goes on along the minus strand of OX422222.1, from coordinate 138,440,531 downwards.
CGAAAGCTTTAGGATTGTTAGCTACGGCAGAGAGCACAGTGACGTGTGTCGACTCACCATTGGGGAGTGGGTCACTTATTTTCTTTATATGTCGGGGAGTGGGAGTAGAGATTGGTGGTTTGGTATTGCCTGCAGACATGTTAGTGTTAGACATCCATGTTCACGATGTGATCATCGGTATGGATTGGCTCGTAGCATATAGGGCCATGATTGATTACTTCAGCGGGAGCATTGTTTTTGCCATTCCGGGGCAAGAGATGTTTGTAGTGGCGATGCCTCGCCCAGAGGGAGGATCAACCGCTCATCTGTATTACATTGAGGAGGATACCTCTAAAGAGGTAGTGATTCCTTTAGATTCTATCCCAGTAGTCAGGGAGTATTCGGATGTGTTTTAGGAGATACCAGGCTTACCACCCAGTCGAGAGATAGACTTTGTTATAGATTTGCTACCGGGTACGAGACCTATAGCACGCGCACCGTACCGTATGGCTCCAGCTGAGATGAGGGAGTTACGGGATCAGATAGAGCAGCTGTTAGGTCAAGGCTTTATTCGCAGGAGTCCCTCACCTTGGGGTGCTCCGATTTTGTTTGTGAAGAAGAGGGACGGTTCACTGAGATTGTGTGTGGACTACCGAGAGTTGAATAAGGTCACGATACGGAATAAGTATCCGTTGCCTCGAATCAATGACTTATTCGACCAGTTGAGAGGAGCTTCTTTCTTCTCGAAGATTGACTTGAGATCGGGATACCATCAGTTGCGTATCATGGAGGAGGATGTCTCGAAGACTGCGTTCTTATCGAGATATGGTTCTTACGAGTTTTGGGTTATGCCTTTCGGCTTGACCAACGCTCCAGCAGTGTTTATGGACTTGATGAACAGAGTGTTCAGGGATTTCCTAGATCAGTTTGTCATTGTCTTCATTGATGACATTCTGGTCTACTCTCAGACAGAGGAGGAGCACGCTGAGCATTTGAGGCAGGGTTTGCAGACACTTCGTCAGAACGAGTTATATGCAAAGTATGAGAAGTGCGGGTTTTGGCTGAAGGAAGTCCAGTTCTTGGGTCACATTATTTCCGACCAAGGGATATCGGTTGATCCGGGGAAGGTATAAGCGGTGAGGGAGTGGGGACAGCCCACGACACCAACGGAGATTCGTAGTTTCTTGGGTCTAGCAGGATACTACAGGAGGTTTATTTGGGGTTTCTCGGAGATAGCAGGTCCTTTGACACATCTTACTCGTAAGGGTGTGCCATACATCTGGAGTGATGCCTGTCAGTTGGCATTCGATGAATTGAAGGACAAATTGACCTCAGCACCTGTGTTAGCATTGCCGAGACCGGGAGTTGAGTATTTGGTTTACACCGACGCGTCTTTGCAAGGACTTGGAGGTGTATTGCAGCAGGAGAGACATGCCATAGATTATGCTTCCCGTAAGCTTAAACCTCATGAGAATAATTACCCCACGCATGATTTGGAGTTGGCAACAGTGGTATTTGCCCTACGGATTTGGAGGCACTATCTTTTGGGGGAGAAGTTCCAACTGTTCACGGACCACAAATCCCTACAGTACCTGTTCACGCAGAAAGAGTTGAATATGCGGCAACGTAGGTGGATTGAGTTTGTGAAAGACTACCAGTTCGACATCCAGTACCACCCGGGTAAGGCTAACGTGGTAGCAGACGTGTTGAGCCGTAGGCCAGCAGATGAGGTGATAGAGGTGTGGAAAGCAAAGTGGAAGGAATTGGGACACCAGGATGCAGTGGCCCGATCTTTTATGTCTGTGATGACCGTTACACCGCAGATTGTCACGAAGGTAGTACGGGCACAGGCCAATGACTCGTTCTGTCAGGAGCAGATAGTTCGATTACTAGCAGAGGGAGCCGAATCCTATACCGTTAGCTCAGACGGGGGATTACGCTTCAATGGGAGATTGGTAGTTCCGGAAGGGGAGGAATTGCGACATGAAGTGATGGCAGAATCGCACGGCTCACGGTTCGCGGTACATCCCGGAGGGGACAAAATGTACCAAGACATGAGACGACAGTATTGGTGGAGCGGTATGAAGAGAGATATCGCTGAGTTTGTTTCGAAATGCGCCACTTGTCAGCTTGTAAAAGTGGATCATCAGAGACCAGCAGGATTGCTACAGCCATTGGAGGTCCCGGTGTGGATGTGGGAGAGCATATCCATGGACTTTATTACGGGGTTGCCTACGTCGCAGAAGGGTCACGACTCCGTTTGGGTAATTGTGGACAGGTTGTCCAAGGTCGCTCACTTTTTACCTGTAAGGACTGACTACACTACGGGACAGTATGCCCAGCTCTTCATTTCAGAGATTGTGAGACTTCACGGTGTTCCCTTAAATATCGTGTCTGACAGAGATAAGATATTTGTTTCGCGGTTTTGGGAAAGTTTCCAGGAGGCCATGGGCACTGAATTGCGGTTGAGTAGGGCTTATCATCCACAGACCGATGGGCAGACAGAGCGCACCAATCAGATGTTGGAGGACATGCTACGCATGTGCATTATTGACTTTGGGGGTGGATGGGAGCAGTACCTTCCACTGGCGGAGTTTGCTTACAACAACTCCTATTAGTTCACGATTGGTATGGCTCCGTTTAAGGCATTGTACGGTAGGCCTTGTCGTTCCCCAGCATGTTGGTTAGAGGTGGGGGACAACAAACTGCTTGGACCGGAAGTGATTCAGGATACTTCGGCAAGGATTGAGTTGATTCAGAGTCGCATTCGGGTAGCTCAAGACAGGCAGAAGAGTTATGCTGATGCGAAGAGATTTTTCAGAGAGTTCCAAGTGGGGGACCAGGTTTTGCTCAGGGTATCTCCTACGAAGGGGATTATGCGTTTCGGGAAGAAGGGGAAGTTGGCACCAAGGTATGTGGGGCCGTTTCCTATTATTGAGCGGATCGGACCGGTTGCGTATAGGCTTGGACTACCGGAGCACTTGCATCGGATTCACGACGTGTTCCATATTTCCTCGCTGAGGAAATACCTTAGGGATAATTTGGCTCATTCTCACATTGCTGTGGAGGACATCGATCTCCATCCAGATAGCTCTTACGAGGAAGGGCCGATTGCTATTTTGGACCGAAGCGAGAGGAAACTGCGGTCAAAGATAGTTTCGTTAGTGCGTGTTCAGTGGCGACATCACAATGTCGAGGAGTCCACATGGGAGTGCGAGGATGAGATGCGCGAACTTTATCCAGAGTTATTTTTAGCAGGTACTTTCTAGTTTCGAATTTCGGGACGAAATTCAGTTATTAGGGGGGAAGTATGTAATACCTCGTACTTTTGGCTATATTTATTTTTGGGATTAATTAATTATATGCGTATTAATTGGAAATTAATCCGGGTTAAAAATACTAACGAGATGCGAGTTGGTATTTGATTATGTGCATACATGTTTTGATATATGTATTTTGTATTAAGAAATTTGTCGTGAGATTTATATACGGCATGTTAGAAATTTTGTTGAGACGCGTGGGACCGCCGCGTCACGATGTAATATTTTGATAATAAAAGTGAATTTAAAATCTATAATCCGTATGGTCGTTTTGAGTGCGCCAACGCGTCCAGAAGGGTCGAGATAGTCAGAAAACACTAGCCGGGGGTATAGTTTGGGTCCCGGGGTATTTTTAGGCCATACCGACAACTTAAAGGGTATTTTGGTAATTTTACATTTTGAGGAATTAAAAGTGACGAAAATTGGTTAATTAAATCTGATGTGGATTTGACCCACTAAGCCCATAACCAACCCATATTAACCTAGAAGGCTACGTAGGTTATCATTTAGGTTTTCTAAGTTCCCCAAATCAAACCCTAGCCACCTTAAGCCACCATTGGAGAAGGAGCTTGGAGAGAGGAGATTCTGCAGAAAACTTCATCAAACCTACACCAAAATCAGAAATCAAACCAAGGCAAGTGACTTTATTCCATTTAATTTCAGAGAATGTCTTTTCCATGTTTGAAATTGGAGAATATCAATTGTTCTTGAAAAATAATGAAAACCCATGTAGTTTAGATCATAGAACTTGAGAAATTTGAGAAGGATTGCATGTAGAATGATAGGTAGATGTTCTTACTGATGATATACATGATTGGAAAGAAATTAAAACGGATTTTGTTGGGTTAATTCATGATTCAAAATGTTAGGGTTCATGTTCTTGAGATAATTGGAGAAAAGTGTAGAAATTCATATGTTGATTGATGTTGAAGAGATTTAATCCTTGAAAACATGTTAGGAGTTGACTTGAATATGTTTAGGATCACTTAGAGACCATAAAACGTTGTTGGGATGAACTTTGGAGGAGATTAGAGGTGTTAAAATGGTTAAAAACGAATTGGGGAAAAATCTGGGCCGAATCTGGTAGCTCGTTAGAAGCCCCTACCCAGGTCGTTCGAACGAACTCGTTCGAACGAGCTTCTAACGAGTTGACCAGTCGCTGCTAACGAGAATGGATTTCGTTCGATATCTCGTTCGAACGAGATATCGTTAGAAGATACAGTTCGTTCGAACGAACTGGGACCTCGTTCGAACAGCCTCGTTCGAACGAGACTTCTAACGAGCTGGCAGAGGAATCTCGTTCGAACAGTCTCGTTCGAACGAGACTTCTAACGAGTTGACAGTTTGGTCCTTTTTGGACTGTTTTGATTTTTGGAGTCCCGTAAGCTTATTCGAGGATATAGATATCATTCCGTAGATGTAGTAATGATAGAATTGGGACATTTGGGTATTTATGAGAAGGGATTTACATACGAGAGTTGTATTACAGGGACGGTTTGGGTTGAGACGTGAGTGTCTACTACGACGTGAGAAATTATGGCGAGTATTATTACAAATCGGAATAGTACATATTGTAATAATTATAGTTAGTACGAGAATGCGATACGTACTACGATTAAAATACGGTATTACTAAGACGTGTGTTTACTTAGTATTGGTATACGAATTGTGTGTATGACATACCTACCATACTTGTTATCACGGGAGGTTGCGTTCTCTTAGGACCCTCTAATCCTTGTGTGCCTACGGGGGGGATATAGACTGGTACCTCGATGAACATAGGTCAGAGAAAGACTTATTGGGATGTTAATAAGTCCGCTGATCGTGGGAGCGTAGGTATGTACGTGACCCATGTGATGTGACTGTGTTCGCCTCCACTATTTGTGATTTGTGTTATCTGGACTATTCCTGAGAGATTCGGAATATGTGATCCTTATGTACGTGATGTACCGAGATGGATAGCAGAGTATGTGTGCACCACAGCTTAGTTCTCGGGGTGCTTATATTGTATATTTATGATGTGAATAATATACACTTAATTATTAAGAACATTCATGTTAATGTTGTATGAATAATTATGGTATTGTTTCGAGAAACATAATGAGTTAGTTGATAGAGAAATATATTGCATATTGAGCATCTGAGTTTGCGTTAAACCCCTACTTAATTACGAGCGTTATTATGTTAATAGAACCGAGTAATAAGGGTAAGACCTATGATAGTCTAGCTAGATATCTTGTCACTTAGCTAGTAGTTTGTATTACTCTAGATGGGTACTTACGTTAGGAGTGCACAGTTAGACGAGAGGTGAGAATATCATGTGAGTGCACGTCCTAACATGTACTTTGCATTTAATGTTTTAAATGTTTTTAAAGCACTAGTAGGTTTTTAAAATATAACTCCACATTCGGGCTCTGACCCGTTTGCTTTTCAAATCTTTTTCTTGTAAAACCATTTTAGGTGCCCAGCCACAGGGACACCAAGCATAGGATACTCATTCAGGTGACGAGCTGTAGCTGTTTGTGGAAGCTACAGGGATTTGCATGTAGACGCTTCTATCTTTTGGATTCCAGAGTCACTATCTATCAGTTGTAGGGCATGTTGCCCATTTCTATTTAGACATCTTTTACATTTCAGTTTTCAGACTTTAGCATGTATTATTTCAGTATTCGGTCATTCATTTCAGTTATGGGATTGTAGTGAGGAGTTTTCCTCCAGACCTTTATTTACTCTATTGTGATGGTTATTCGTTTCACTTCAGTATGGTGAATGGTGTCATGTTATTCTTTATTTACCTTGTTGCATGTTAAACAGACTTATATTAAAATTTGGCAACTTACTTTTTAAATACTAGGTGGTTAGTAATAATAAAAATTTTTCGACAGTGATGCTATTAACTGAGCCAACTTGGCATTTTGAATTAATTTAATAAAGGAGTAGCTACCCGGTATTTAATTATTCGGGGTGTCACAATAATCTCATATATATATTAACTACTCGTATAATATATATATATAACAGCAGCCCGAATAAAACTATGGTGCATGCATACTCTACTATCCAAAGCCCCATATCCCTCATATTAAGGGGAATACATTCGGAATCACTCTCGAATTGTATTAACAGAAATACACAAACAATTGAGGCGAAGCATAGATTCCAAGTCTCTAAGAGGATGGCACATACCGGCGTCTCTTAGGACCGTCTGAACTATCACATAGATAGCCTGTACTAAGGATATCTATCTCCTAGAGTACAAGTCAATATCCCCCATAAAGGTCCCATCGAGATAAGACTTGTCCCAGCGCGGAAACCTCAGGGATAGCAAGTAGCGTGGGTATGATTTTCACATGTATATGATATATGTACACACAATCATATAAATATACCAATTTATCATATTAATATAGGTTCTTCTCATCACCCATAATTATACCATATATCCTTAATTTCACAGTTATAGAATTTCGTATAAGGTTTTATTCCTAACCTTAACTCGAAGGGTTTTCTCACTTATTACCTAACACTCATGGGCTACATCCTCACAAATCTGAATTTCAGTAAGTGTTTTTATTAGATTCCAACGTAACTCTCTTCCGCACCTCCCCCTTTATATTTATAAATTTACCAACCTAAAGTAAATATCCCAAAAATACCATTTTCGATGAATCTTAAAGGTTCCAACATTTATTCATATACCCTACTGGTCCTCAATGTCTCCCAAATCGATTTCTCACGAATGCCCAGGAATTGTTTCACGATAAACTTAAGTTAACTTATTAAACAAGGAAAATAAGAGTCTTCCAGGAGGGGTCGATCTATCGAAGCTTGGGGCTCGATCGATCGAACCTTCGATCGATCGAAGCTCTAGGCTCGATCGATCGATCAAGCAGGTCTGGGGAAAATTCTGCAGAATGCAGTTACGGGTTTCATCCAATTTCTTCATCAAATTCCATATTTTTCAACACTAATCGACCCACAAATTCTACTACTAACATAATAACATAATTCCAGATGTTTTTAACGTTCAGCATGCGTGTATTCATCATTAAACATGGTTAAACAGCCCAAAATCTCATCTAATCATCAAGAACCCTAAAGTTTTCATAACTATGATTCAATTCAGTTTTTCTCCAGAATTTCTTCCTAATAAAACATCAAAAGTTCGTGGGTAATACATCTATATCATCAAAAGTTTCCAGCATAAGGTTTTAATCTTCTCTACATGCAATTTTCTATCAAAATTTGGGGTTTCCTTACATGGATTACATTCCTAATTAATCCTAAACTAATATGAACATTGCACTAACGAAATACGCAAGTTAAACACTTGCCTGGGATTTTCAGAAGTCTGATTTCCTGTTTATTATGGTGTGGTTGCGTTCTCCTCCTCACGATCTACGCGTTGGTGGTGACGGCGGTGCAAACGGTGGTGTTTCAGCCTTGAATCTCTTTGAAAGGTCTCTCCCCTCCTCTCCAATGGCCGTTCTAGGGTTCTGAATGTTCTCACCCTAAATGGCTAGCCTAACCAGCTCATAAAGGCTGCTAAAATTCGTGGGTTTAATTACCCTATTTTGTAAAATGACTAAAATGCCCTCCCGGGGTACTAATTGGGCCTAAAAACGTCCCGAGACTCAAACTAAACCCCCGGGTACACTTTTCTGACTATCTCGGCCCTTCCGGACGCGTTGGCGCACTCAAAACGACCATTCGAACAACTTATAAAATATTTACTTTTTAATTAACAAAATTAGTCCCGACGTGACACAGGCACGTCCCAACTTAAATTTTCCAAATAGTCATTTAATTCACGTGTGACATTCAATATAACCAATATAGTATATCACTATGCTCATTAGTAATATTCAACAAGTTTCCCATAATTACTAACTCTCGTCACGTTAATAATTATAACATAATTAATTTCCGGATTTTTATTAAATAAACATTCTCATTAAATTTAATAAATCCCCAAATTAATATAGCATAAAAAATATGGGGTATTACACACCCGAACTAGGAGCCTTTCTCCATGTGGGTAAATCATGAAAACCTCTTCTTCTTTGTGAGATTTAGAAGCTAACCCAAACTTCTCTTCTTTAATGGTGTAGAGAAAACCGGTGCCAAAAATCCAAGCAAGATATATATATATATATATATATATATATATGAACTTGGATAAACTAAACTATGGGTGTAAACTAATGTGTATAATGATTTTTCCTTTGAAAAATTGACACATTAAAACAAAGAACTTTTCCCTAAAACAATTTTTCTCTCAAACATTCTCTAGAGGTTGGTAGGTTATGAAAAGTTAACTTTGAAAAAGTTATTCCCGCACATAATTATTCAGCAAAAAGTAGTGGGGTGAAACAAAGTGGGAAAGTGGGCAAAACTGCTTAAAACTACCAAAAAACCTGTTCCCGCCAAATCTCGTTCGGACGACATTTCGTTCGAATGATATTCTCGTTCGAACGAGTCTTGTAACGAAGTTCCAGTATGAACTCGTTAGAAGCTTGTTAGAAATCTCGTTAGAACGACCATCTCGTTCGAACGACATTTCGAACGAAGTTCCAGTATGCCATAATGGGAAGTCGTTGGCAATCTCGTTCGAACAACTTGTGGTTCGAATGACAATCTCGTTCGAACGACACTTTGAACGAACTCACAGAATGTTCAAAAATTCTTGTTAAGCCCATAAACTTTTATATACTTTATATATAAGTTTTAGTAGAAAACATTCTTAAAATGAAACACAGTTTTAAGAACCTAACACCCAATATAAACATGTTCCAAGCTCCTATATATCTATGTAATGAATTCACACCTTGGGAGCATGGAACCACTGTTGATGACGTTGAAACGAGGCACAAAAACCATGACATTTTGATGAAGCTTTATACACTTGACCGCTACGTCTTCAACAAACATGTCATAGGCTTGAAAGATGATCAAAATACTCTATCATATGACTCAAACGTTTTTGTCCGGAATTGAGCCAAAACTACAAAGGACTCAATTGGAACTTTGCGTCCTTACAAATCTCCCTCTTTGGCTATTCCGGGACAAAAACCAACAAAAATCCTAAAGGTCCGTCAAGCTCTATTAGACTAATAAAAAGTCCCATCCAAAATAAAATTACAAAGCTTGACTCAAACAACCCAAAGGATCAATATCTTTGTCGATGTTGAATGTTGCCATTTTGAAGAATTCTTGCACACTTAAGAAAACTATCAAACGCATAGGGAATATCAAAATATTGAATGCAATTAAATGATTACTCCCCCTAAATTAATTCTCCCCTTTATCAAACAAATGACCTACTTAGAAAGACGTCTCCCCCCAAGATAAATCTACCCCAAACTAAGATACGATAATAATAGGATTAGATACCATTTCTACCCCTATCATTTTCCCCCTTTTTGTTCAGGAATAGACAAAGGCTAAAGAATCAAAACAATAACTTATCTCCCCCAAATAAATCATATACACCCTCTAAACTAAGCAAGTGATAAAAGAATGGGATAACAAACTAAAACATGTAATTGTGCATATAGTGATGAGAACGTTAAAGCATATGGGCATCAGAAGTTCAACTATTCCAAATAATAACATCGAAGACCAACTAGGATGCAATAGAATGATGCCAATATGATATATAAATTTTTAAGCATGTGATATCAACAAAGAATGCAATAAGATGGATACCAAGTATGAATTAAAGCATATATGGATTAGAAATCAAAGCAAAGACTAAACAAAAATACCAAATATATGTATACATAATATATATCAAAGAGACTCAAGTACACATATATAGATATAAACACAAAAATGACACACACAAAATATAATAGGAGTCTTTCACACTCGTATGGCAAAAATGTGTTATATGGAAACGGAAGCGTTGGGGTGTGAACTAATAACAATTAAATTTAAAACCAATCACTTAAAAACATGTTCACGGAGTTCTCAATTGATGGAAAACTTCATCACATTTGAATATAACCTCATGTGATAATATAAATTGAACTCAATGAACAAACATACACAATGCATACAAGCCTAGCATATTGATGATTCTACAAACCAATAGAGTCATGACATGAAATACGCAACTAGGATAAACGGACATTGTGCAAACCATTGATATACCATCCAATCTCCCTCAATAAGCATATATTAATTTTGAATGAATATATCAATCAAAAGTAGGCCTTGGCAAATTATTTTTCTTTTTAATGCCATATTTTCTGTTTTTTAGGCCTTTAGACCACGTATTTCTTTTAGGTCCATTCAAAACGGTGGCTTAAAATCGTAAAGGGTCACTAAGTCCTTTTGGAGCCCTTCCCCATGCACATTTTTATTTATCATGTTTTCATTTTTCACACAAATCTCACATGCAACGGATTTTGACATGCACTAGTCCTCCTAAGTCACAAATATGTAGATGACAAGATTGGAAGGAGAACAACTCACACAACCCAAATATACATATGAAGTTAAAATTTCAAATGAGCTCGTGCATGTGTGAATAGAGGCATATAAAAATAGAATCCATTTAAAACAACACAAAATCCAACTACTCCATGTAAGCATGGTAAAGAACATAATAAGGATTGATAATCTAAACCAAAAGTTCTAGCCACGTGAGAGAGTTAAAGGAGGGATTCAAACACAAGTATATGCCACTTAAAGTGTGTCAAACCAAAATACACACAAAATAAAATCTTTTTGAGTTTTTTGACATTTTTAACCAAAAATAAAAATATTTACTCAAAAGACAAACAAAAATCATTTGAATATTTTTGTTAAGCTTAAATTCCAATAGATAAAAACCCAAATGATAAACAAAAATCTTTTTGTATTTTTCATCTAATGCAAACAAAATGAAGAAATAAAATACAAAAGATAAACAGAAATCATAATTCTAGCATGTGATAAGCATGGAGTATAGACTAGAAAATGATTAAACAAGCATATATTTAGCATGTGAATATATCATGAAGTATAAACGCTTAAGTATGCAAACACTAACACATTCATCCTTTCGATTTATAAAGGGAGGAAGCATGTGAAAGTAAATGAGAATCAAAAACCCTATTTTGCAAGGCAACCAAGTCGGATTTCCTAACCCAAATTAATGAAGAATGACTATCTTGGGGTGTAGGAATTTTAAATACATTGGTTTCTTTACGTTGGGATTTTCTAGGAATTCGTTTAAGATCAAAACAAAATTTCCTAAGATGACCTTTTCGACCACAATGTGTACAAGTAAAAACATGTCCAAAAGATTTCCCTACGTAGTGATCTCTAAAATCTTTCCTAGTAGATTCTCCTAAAATATTGGTTTTGGCTTTATGAGTAGATTCATTACAAGTATTGAAGCCTAAACCGCACATGTCATTTTTAATTTGGACCGTTCCTAAGATTTTATCTATTTTTTCCGAACGACACTCCAAATCAAATTTGACATTACTAGAGTCTTTTAATTTCTTTTGCAATTCTAAAATGTTAGACTCTAATAAAACATTTCTCTCTTCAAAAGCAAGAAGCTCCTTTTTCAAGGATTCCATTAAACCCCTAAGGCTATCTCTTTCGCCTTCTACATATTCAAGCTTCTCTTGAAGAGTCCTCTCACGTGTCCTAAGGTCTTCTACTAACATACTATCATCAATGACCTTGACACGCTCTTTTAAACTAGCTTCTAACTTCAAATTAGCTCTTTTCAATTTAATAGATTCTTTATAAAGTTCTTGAAAAGTATTTTGAAGTTCACTCACATTAACCTCTTCTTCATTTTCACTCTCTCTTTCTTCTTCACTTTCACTGTCATAAAAAATAAGGGAATCAAAAACTTTGACCTCGGAAGTGTCATGAGTTTGAGTATCTTCATGAGAAGATTCACTTTCGGTGCTCACATGACTAGCCATAAAAGCCACAAAATTTGGCTTAGTGGGGGAATCGGGTCCCTCTTCCTTATCACTATCACTAAGGGTCGCATTATATGAAATGGGTCGTTTACCCTCTTTCCTTAGTTTAGTGGGGCACTTAGAATCCCTATGGCCATAACCCTCATAACCAAAACACCTATTTGACTCTTCCATATTTAAATTTTCATTAATAGGTTTAGGGATCTTCTCGGCTTTGTCATACTTAGGAGTTTCAAATTTCTTAAAATTATTTTTAAATTTATCTTTGTTAAATTTAAGAAATTTAATAAATTTACAAGCAAACAAAGCCATGTCTTCCGAGTCACTATCACTCTCGCTCTCTACTACTTGTTTGACCTCTTTTCGGGATTTTAAAGTGGCGCCCTTTTCAATGTTCTTTTCAGTTTTAGAGGGAAACATGTCTAGTTCATAGGTTTGTAAATCACCTACAAGCTCTTCTAATTTTTTAAAGGATAAAGTTGGTAAAGAGTTTAAAACGGTCACTTTTGGAATAAATCTATGGGGAAGAGACCTTAAAATTTTCTTTACTACTTGGTTGTCAGGTATTTTCTCTCCCAAGTTAAAAGATGAATTGACAATATCGGAAAGTCTAGCATAAAATTCATCAAAAGTTTCATTATCGTTCATTTTGATAGTTTCAAATTGAGTGCTTAGGTTTTGGAGTTTCGAAGCTTTAACGACACTTGTACCTTCGTGAGTGAGTTGTAAAATATCCCAAGCTTCTTTAGCGGTCTCACACGTCATAATGCGTCGGAATTCATCCGGTGTGATAGCACTAAACAAGGCATTTAAACCACGGGAATTAAAATTTGAGAGCTTAAATTCACCCTCACTCCATCTATCGGCGGGTTTGGGAACACGCTCATTATCTACTAAATGAGTAGGTGGTGACCACCCGTTAACAACAGACATCCAAACTCTCTCGTCGATAGATTTTAGTGCCGATTTCATTCACGCTTTCCAATACGCATAGTTAGAACCATCGAAAATAGGAAGTTTTTAAAATGGATAAAATTCCATTTTAGCCAAATATTATTTAAAGGATCTTTAACGAAATAATTTAGCGCTTTGGCTCTGATACCAATATGAAAGAGTGTGGTGCCCCTGATTTTAAAATCTTTAAAATTCTATATTTCCTTTTATGAAAGATCTATGCGGAAGCGTAAAGGTGATGGTTCAATTTAAAACAAATTTTAATTTATTCTTTCAAATTAAAATTAAACACAAGAGAAATAGGATGAAACACACACTTATGTTATTTCACTTAAATGCCATTAATACAAGTCCTAGAATTTGCCTAAGTCCTATTTATGAATATTTCCAAATTAAGCCAAACCAGTTTTAACAATAGACTTGAATTAAATAAACAATTACCCAAATTTAATTATCACCCAATTAAATTAAGTGTGACAATTAAAACCATTTTTATCTTGAATTATGTGACAATTAAAACCATTTTTATCTTGAATTATCCTAAGAATGAGTTCTAAGTCATTATGCAAGATAAAAATATATCAATCACACTACACCGCGATGTATGAGGAAAAACCCACAACGGGATACAACCTCGGACGGCCCTAGCCTCAAATCCACTAAGTACGGAATTTACAATTACAAGACAAAAGACTTACATCACATGACTCGATCCCTCTCAAGTCTCGATGCTCCTTCTTGCAAACACCTCTTCCTAGCGAATAACCTAGGAGCTCCACCGCGGTCTCGAAATCCACTGATCGGACTTTATGTGGCCACCGTCACCCAAACTAGGAGCCTTTATCCAAGTGGGTAAATCACGAAAACCGCTTCTTCTTTGTGGGATTTAGAGGCTAACCCAAACTTCTCTTCTTTAATGGTGTAGAGAAAACCGGTGCCAAAACTCCAAGTAAGATGTATATATATATGAACTTGGATAAACTAAACTATGGGTGTAAACTAAAGTGTATAATGATTTTTCCTTTGAAAAATTGACACTTTAAAACAATGAACTTTTCCCTAAAACAATTTTTCTCTCAAACACTCTCTAGAGATTGGTAGGTTATGAAAAGTTAACTTTGAAAAAGTTATTCCCGCACATAAATATTCATCAAAAAGTAGTGGGGTGAAACCATGTGGTAAAGTGGGCAAAACTGCTTAAAACTGCCAAAAAACCTGTTCCAGCCAAATCTCGTTCGAACGACATTTCGTTTGAACGACATTCTCGTTCGAGCGAGTCTTCTAACGAAGTTCCATTATGAACTCGTTAGAATCTTGTTAGAAATCTCGTTAGAACGACCATCTTGTTCGAACGAAGTTCCAATATGCCATAATGGGAAGTCGTTGGCAATCTCGTTCGAACGACTTGTGGTTCGAACGACAATCTCGTTCGAACGACACTTCGAACGAACTCACAGAATGTTCAAAAATTCTTGTTAATCCCATAAACGTTTATATACTTTATATATAAGTTTTAGCAGAAAGCATTCTTAAAACGAAACACAGTTTTAAAAACCTAACACCTAATATAAACATGTTCCAAGCTCCTATATATATATGTAATGCATTCATACCTTGGGAGCATTGAACCACTGTTGATGACGTTGAAACGAGGCACAAAAACCACGGCATTTTGATGAAGCTTTATACACTTGATCGCTACATCTTCAACAAACACGTCATAGGCTTGAAAGATGATCAAAATACTCTATCCTATGTCTCAAACATTTTTTGTCCGAAATTGAGCCAAAACTACAAAGGACTCAATTGGAAATTTGCGTCCTTACAAATATCTTAATTAAATTTAATAAATCCCCAATAATTAAAAGCCATAAAAATATGGGGTATTATATACTGTCCCCCTAATAACAAAATTTCGTCCCGAAATTCAGAAAATAAGTTATGTCTGGTAAAAATAGATTTGGTTACTTTATTAATACTCAAAAGGGACTTTCGGGTAAGGCGAATTTCTATAATCCCCCCCGCCTCACAATAAGCTTATTTAACACTCTCAATACTAACAGTTATAGAGCCACGCCTTAATAATAGCACTTCACATTGTGCTCCAATCCATTTCCATTCACATATGACGAGCCTACATATCATTGGCCCCCGTGGTCTTAATATTATTGGGAAGCCGCACCTCACTACGTAACAATTACTCGTAGTTATCTAAACATAAAACTTTCCTTTTTAGAGAAACCTCGTGGACATTTGACTAATCTTTCCAGTTCTTTGAATCTCAATTTTCGGCGACGTAAGTCTTACGACATTCAAAAGTCACCTAAAACAGCCGTGGTAATTCCACCACTGTCATCAGACTCTAACTCGGTCGATCAAAAATCCTGATTATCCACTCACCTCTAAACAACCAGAGGGAGATTAGTTAAGGTTTTTCCACATAAAATTTTAATAAGCAGTTTATCCACAATAAACAGGTACGAGTGCTTCCACGAAACTCTACTTTACTAAACGTCACTTGCTCGATACATCCGTTCTGGAAATGAAATGATCACCACGAATTCCAAATTACATTCAAGTGGTTCCACTAATCTTTAATCACCTCGCTTACTCCCCGGCTAAGGGTGATACAACCTACTCAAAACGAAACGTTATCCCCACTGCTTTCAAAAATCTTGGTTTGAAAGTGGGGTTCAATGATCCCATTCTAGTTCAGAATAATACCGGGAAGAACCTCTTATCGTCGCGATTCTTATTTTCAAAGAAAGGTTGGGACACACTGTCTAATAGTGTATACCACCCAAAATAATAATAATCACTTTCTTTTAGGTCAACTTGTTCGACACATTCTAAGGAACTCGTGACCTTACCTTGAAGTTGTCACCCTATCCAAGAAATTTCACCCAATTGCTCTCTTCCATTTTTGGAATCGTAGGTTTGCTACTGTAGAGGGGGCCTGAAGGTAATCCTGGGATTAGGGATAATCCACCAATTAGCAACAGTGTTCTGAGGATAAGATCAGCATGGCAACTCAAGTGTGGCAGCTTGGGGAGGCAACTCAAGCGTGGCATCTTGGTGAGGCAGCTCAGCATGGCAACTCAAGTGTGGCAGCTTAGGGAGGCAGATCAGCGTGCCAACTCAAGCGTGGCATCTTGGTGAGGCAGTTTGGCATGGCAGCTCGTACTTTAGTTTATTGTTACTTTTCCATATTATACCTTTGTTTATATTGACTACGAGTTGTAATGACTGTAATGTTGTAACGAGAATAATGAATGGGTGTGAGGTCGAACGGTACTCGCGAGAGACCAGGCTTGGCAGGGCCTGGGAGAGCTTTCATGCTCTATCGAACAACCTCACCGCGGGAACTTTAGAGGGACTTGGTTTGGAGGATTGAGAAGTGGGGCACCGTTGGGGCTTGTCCTGACCATCTTAGATACACCTGGTAAAACACCGAAGGACCCTGACCGTGGAACCTCAAGCGGAGCAGCTTGGAGTTCCATCGGGCATTGAGTTATGGACCAAACAACCCTCTACTTAAATGTCACATCTACTGTGGGTGATGTCACTAGCCTTCTAAACAATTTCAGACATGCACTTGAGTAAACCACCGTGGTATTTGGAGCTGTCAGATAGTTGGTGAGCCACCTCTGCGACAACAACCCCCTGACACACAGTGGTTAGGCAAAAGGCATGTCTTGGCATTTAATGTTTAGGACGTAGGAGACAACTAGTGCATCGGGCATTTAATGTTGTGACATAAAGTATGAGGGATGTCTTTCATAGTCTTTAATGACTGAGTTGCCTCGGGGGTGGTGTGGGGGGCTATTTAAGGACCCCAACCACCTCTGAGGAAAGGATGATCTTTTGAGAGTTCAAAACTTATTACTAGAGAAATTTATTTACTAGAGAGAATTATTGAAAAAAACCAGAGAGTTCTGCCACCCACCATTTGTCATTTATTACGAAGCTTTTAATACATAACAGAGATCCTTGAGAGTTTTGGTATGTTTGCCTGCCTACCAAGGTGTATCTAGGGTGCTTACTTCTCTCTCCCTCTAGCTAAGTTATTTCTGAAGTTCTTTATTATATTGTGAGTATAAGATGGGTTCCATACATTCCAAACTGCTCTTTGTATCTTGTGGCTAAATCACTAGTGCTTTTCTAACTAACCTTGTCATCACCATACTCAAAAGGGGTTACGCCTCCATCTTATCTAAACTACCCTCTTACATTTGGCGACTCTGCTGGGGAGGCATTCTTCTAAGGAAGGAGTATGGCGCAAGATAACGTTAATCGAAGGCTCAACTTTGATGATATCCAACACAATGAAGAGCAAGCAGCGGTAGAATTGGAGGCTTTAAGGAGCGGAGCTCCTCGAATAGAAGTGCCCCTAGTTCAGACAACAATGGGCGCTCAAGGAGTGACGCAGACTTCTACGAGCGCTGGGCTGGGACCCGCCCAGATGACCCTCCTCATGAGCAAGTTCTTTGAGTTTTTGCAAACTCCTACAGCTTCAACGGTGCTGGGAGGACTTGAGGCCAATTCCTTCGTAACACCAGGGGCAGCTCCAACGGTTCCACTGGGCGCAGGTACAACGGGAGCAGCCCCGACAAGCATACCCTCTGTCGTGAATCCGGTAATGGGAATCTCTGGAGTATCAACGGCGCCAGCCGTAACGATGGCTCCAACTGTAACGGTCATTCAGCCAACACCCCCATTGGTCGTTGCCCCATCGCCCATGGAGGAAATGAGGAGAGAAATGCAAAAGGAGATGTTAAAGTTTGTGCAAGATTCCTCACAGTCTACAGGCGAGGTAGCTTCAGTCTATGATGACTTTAGGACACCTTATCCTCAAGAATACAACGATGAGCCTTAACCGAGGGATTATATTCCCCCCATCTTTGAAAAATACACAGGGAAGGGTGGGAATCCGAAAGAGCACATTAAACGTTTTATTGAGCACCTAGGGGCGCATTGCAACAACAAGAAACTCAGGTTGAGGGAGTTTTCCAAATCCCTAACCAATAAAGCATACACGTGGTATTCTCATTTGGCCCCTAAAAGTGTTTCGACGTGGGAAGAGATGCATGTGCTGCTTGTCCAAAAGTTCTTTCTAGCAGAGGATGAATTCACTCTGACCCAACTAGGGAGAGAGAAGCAACGACCGGGAGAAGACGTGGTGGCATACGTTCGGAGGTTCAGGGAAAGGTCTTTGGACGTGAGAGAGGAGGCCAAGGAATCCAAACTATTACAAATCTGAGCCGAAGGACTAGTCCCGGAGTACATCTGCCATCTTATCAATGAGACGCGCGAGGGAACTTTTTCGGCGTTCTTAAAATCTGCAAGGAACATCTCATTGGTCGTACGACCAAACCCGGTGGCGGTGCCTATGATATTCAGACAGCTGATGCAACCTGGGGGAGGAAGGCCTCAACCCCCACGGGTGGGATACACCGAAGGAACAGATGGGGGTAAGGCGGCGAAGAAGGACAACAAAAGGAAGTTTGGAAGGGATAGAGAAGACCCACCACCATTACCATGCACGATAGAAGAGGCGGTGAGTTGTTATAATGCCATGGTCCAAGGTGGAACGGTCTACCTGCCAAAAGGCGTTCCTTCGGAGGAACCCGATGACGCAACGAAGGCGGATCCTAGGTATTGTCAGGTTCATCGAAAGATCCAGCACCCGACAGAGAGCTGCTTCACACTAAGAAGAATCATTGACAAGTACACGAAGGTAGGGATGCTGCAGATTCCCCCACAAAACGTTAACAACAACCCACTTCCAGCACATGGGGCCAACTTGGTGACGGCCTACGACGATGAGGCGGAAAGAGGAGAAGGAAGGTCAACAATGAGGCAAAGGGAATTCGAAGAAACTCTGGAACATTGCACCACAGGAGTGGCTAACGTAGTTCTAGCCTACGATGAAGCAAGCGCTAAAGACGTGGAAGACGTATACAGCGTTGAGGGCGAAGAAATAGAGGCAGTCGTTGAGTACAGCGCAGTTTCAAAATCCCCAAAATTTGCTTGGTTCTTCGATCAAGTGGGGATACCAACGGAGAGCAGACTGGAAATAACTCAGGTGATCCTAGACATCACGAGGAAGGACGCGGTTCCCTCGTTGAAATGGAAGGGACCCATGGTGAGGCTGGTAAAAAGTTCCTATCAGAGGTGACCTTCAGCGATGCAGATAGAGCTGTAAGGTTCCCTCATAACAGGCCCTTGTATGTGACGGCCAGTATCAATGGGGTTAGTTTTGCAAGAACGCTTATGGATGGGGGCGCTTCCATCAACATTATGCCGATCAACTCCTTCCACGCAGCTGATATCCCGGAAGAAAGGTTGGTCCCCATGCCTCTGGTAATTTCAGGGTATGACAACCAATCTTCCAAATCCATTGGGTATGTGAATGTGGGAATTGTAATGGGAAATCTGAGTTCCCACATCAAGTTCCATGTAATAGAAAGTGCAACTTCCTATCATTTACTAATAGGAAGAGTGTGGATGCACAATCAAGGTTTAGTTCCTTTAACATATCATCAATGCGCCAAGGCGAATGTCAAAGGAACAGAAGTGACCATTAGGGCTACAAAAAGGCCTTTTGCTATCGAGGATGCTCACTTTGTAGATGCGGCCTTTTATACGGAGTTGGAAGAGGATGCTCGAGTCCTAACGAGAAGAATGGAGGGGGCATGGGTTCCCTCGATCAAAGATAGAATGGGGCCTCTGAACGGGCAAAGTAAAGAAGCCACGAGTAACGAAGGGGTAAGGACCGAAGAAACCCATCAGGTGATCCCTCGACCTCAAAGTACCACAAGGCAGCTCAAAAACAAAGTAAGGCTTGGAGTGGATCCTATGGAGCATGAGGCCCAACGTCAAAGCGTGCTGAGTCGCTTTTCAGGGGGAAGGATCGCTGAGGCTTCGAGAGAAAGGAAGAGGAAGGCTGTGGCAACAACTACCAACAGGCAATGCAAGAAGATGGTCACTGAAGAGGGGAAGGTGGTATAACGTTTATAACGATGTGAGTGGGCGGCCGAAGAGACCGAGGATGGGGCTGACCCGTTATATGAGTGTTTCTTGGTGGATCAGCAGGGACAGTGTATGGTGATAGACAACTCCAACATACAGGAGATCGTGGAGGAGGTCGCCGAAGAACCAGACTACATGGCAAATCAACCAAGGCCCCAGGCACAAGAGTTAGAGCAGTTGAACTTAGCAGGAGAAGGGGATGACCCAAGGCCCATCTTCATCGCGAAGGATCTCGCTAAGGAGAAGCGAGAAGCCCTGGTTGGGCTAATCCGGGAGTTCATAGATGTCTTTGCATGGAAGTATACCAAAATGGAAGGGCTGGATGAGGAAGTGAGCTGCCACAAGCTAAACGTGATACCTTCAGCCATCCCGGTGAAACAGGAAACAAGGACTTATAAACCTGAGTTGGACTTGAAGATTAAGGAAGAGGTTCAGCGTTTGTTGGTAGCAGGATTCATCAAACCAATACAGCATCCCCTGTGGCTATCTAGCATTGTGCCAGTAGGGAAGAAGGACAAGAGCCAAATAAGGATTTGTGTGAATTTTAGAGATCTGAATAGGGCTTGCCCCAAAGATGAGTTCCCTCTACCCTCCATTGATAGCCTGATAGATGCCACGGCTGGGCATGAGATGTATAGCTTCATGGATGGGTACGTAGGGTACAACCAAATCAAGATGGACCCCGCGGACGCAGAGAAAACGGCATTCAGAACCCCGTTGGGCAATTTCATGTACAAAGTAATGCCGTTTGGACTTAAGAACGCGGGAGGTACTTATCAAAGAACAATTATGGCCATTTTTCATGATTTCTTCCACAAATTTGTAGAATTCTATGTGGACGATTTGGTCATCAAATCGAAGAAGGAGGAGTCCCACCTAAACGACTTAAAGAAGGTGTTTACTCGATGTAGGAAGTATAAATTAAGGATGAACCCATTGAAGTGCGTCTTTGGAGTAACATGCGGGAAGTTTCTAGGCTTTGTGGTTGATCGACAAGGGGTGCAGATGGACCAGGATAAAAAACGCGCGATCTTAGAAATGCCGTGCCCAAGAACGGCGAAGGAGCTAAAAAGTTTCCTTGGTAAAGTCTCCTACCTCAGAAGATTTGTACCAGGATTGGCCGAGGTAACACACCCGTTGATGCAGCTGCTGCGAAAAAACACAAAGTTCAGATGGGAAAAGGACCACCAGGAGTCTCTCGATGAGTTGAAAAAGCTGCTCGTTTCACCACAAATCATGGTTCCTCCACAGGCAGGAGTACCGTTGCAGCTATACCTCACCTCAACTACAAGGTCCGTTGGAGCTTTACTGGCACAAGAGATTGACGGGCAAGAACGGCCAGTGTATTACCTCAGCAGGATCATACATGGGCCAGAGATCAGATATAGCAGCCTAGAAAGGCATTGTTTGGCCTTAGTCTTTGTAGCGCAAAAACTTAGACATTATATGCTGTCTTTTACAATTCATATTGTAACTAGATGTGATCCTATTAAGTATTTGTTGGCTAGAACTATCTTGATTGGCAGGGCAGCTAGGTGGTTCCTTATTCTCTCCGAATATGATTTAAAGTGTGTGATTCCTCGTGCCATCAAGAGCAAGGCATATGTTGATCTGTTGGCAATCTTTCCATCAGGAACGTTTGAACCACCTAAAGAAGACATTCCGGTGGATGACTTGCAAGCCAACTATCTGGATGCAACTGATGAGGAATGGACGATGCAGTTTGATGGGTCTTCGGCAGAGAAAAAAGGAGGGGCAGGGGTCAACCTTTCAAAAGGAACGGAGGAGATTTGCCTTTCCTACAAACTAGATTTCCCTTGCTCCAATAATGAAGCAGAATACGAAGCGTTGGTGCTAGGGTTGCTGGAGGCTCTTCGAAGGGGAATTCGTTCTCTCTGCATCAAGGGTGACTCGAACTTAGTAATTCAGCAAGTTAACGGAGAATATGCGTTGAAGCACATGAGTTTGGCACCGTACATAACGATCATTCAAAGGCTCCTCAGCCAGTTCCACCGGACCAAAATCAGAAGACATCCCAGAACGATGAACCGTCATCCAGACGCTTATGCCACTATTTCTCAAAAGATGGTCATGAGAAGCGATACGACAATCGTTATGATCCAACGAAGAACAGCTCCTTCGGTGGTACAGTCAATACTACCGATGGAGGGAGACGCGGATTGGAGAGGAGAGATCAGGAAGCAATTGGAATCTGGGTAAGGAGCTATGGGACTAAGAGAGTTAGCCCAATACTTTACAAACCAGGGAAATCTTTACTACAGAAATGCAGGGGGATGGTTATCGAGATGCATTGGGCCAGAGGAAGCAGAGCGGAGGTTGAAGAAAACACATGAGGAGCATTGCGAATCAACTGAGATACCTCTCTATAGAAGAATTCAAAGAGGGGGATATTTTTGGCCTAGAATGAAACAGGATGCAGCAGAACTACAACGGATTTGTGATAAGTGTCAGCTATTTTTCGAAGCAGCTGAGTGCCATTTCATAGAAGCCCAAACAGATTGGAGGCAATCCTATATCGACTTTATTTAAGATGGAACTGTCCCAACAGAGAAAGTGGATGCGATGGGACTGAAGCGAAGGGCCCCAAGGTTCTATATCCAAGAGGGGCAGCTTTATCAAAGGGGGTACTTCAACAAGCCATTGCGTTGCATCACGAAAGAAGAGGCAACTGAGGTCCTCAAACAAGCCCATGACCCAGCTCACATAGGAGGGGCCAAGTTATATGATCAACTGATGACGTTGGGATATCATTGGCCAACGATGGAGAAAGACTCTTCTGAATTTGTTCGAAAATGCAAAGCTTGCCAACTTCATGGAAATATGATCCATGCCCCATCGGTGGACTTACATTCTCTGGCAATGCCTTATCCTTTCCACACTTGGGCGTTCGACCTCGTGGGGGCAATACACCCTCCGTCGAGGGGCAAGATATGGATACTGGTAGCAACGGAGTGCTTTACAAAGTGGGTTGAAGCAATACCACTCAGAAGGGAAACGGCTGGGGTAGTGAGTAACTTCATCAGAGAGTATATCATTTTCCATTTTGGGATCCCAAAGGTTATTCTCTCAGATAATGGGACTCCCTTTGTCAACTCAGAAGTAACGATGCTTACAGACAAGTACTCCATCGTTCATCACACTTCAACGGTGGCATACCCGAAGGGGAACGGTCAGGCCGAGGCAACTAACAAAACTCTGGTTAATATCCTGGCTAAAATAATGGAGGACTTTCCAGGATCGTGGGATGACAAGATACCAGCAGCGTTGTGGGCCTATCGAACGACGAAGAGGAAGCCCACAGGGTACACTCCGTTCTCCCTTGTCTACGGGGCTGAGGCAATCCTTCCAGTGGAGTTGGAGGTTCCCTCTGCTCGATATGCCTTGCGAAGTAGCATACTCCCTCAGAACAGGCATGTGCAGCTGGAGGCATTGGATGAATACAGAGACAACGCAATGCAACATTTTCAAATGTATACAAGGCAGCTCTCTAGGGCATATGACAACCTGGTAAGACCAAGGAGGTTCGTAGAGGGAGATCTCGTTTTGAAAGCCGCGGTGAAACACATTAGGGGACTTCCTCTGCCAAAATTCGCAGCCAATTGGGAGGGACCTTTCGTCGTGAAGGAAGCTCATGATTCAGGTTATTGCTTAATTTCTAAGTTGGAGGAAGATAAGCCATTCAAAATTAATAATAAATGGTTGAAAGTCTATCATATGTAAACAATTAAGTTTGTACCATCGATGTATCTAGTCTTTGATTATGAATATACAAGTTTTATTGATGACGTGAAGTATAGACATTGATATGAAAGCAGTCATAACTCAAAGATAAAACTGGAAAATATACATTCTTTCATTCAATAAACAAGAGAGCATTACAAAAAATTGGGAACTATTGCCCAAGAATTACATAAATGGACAAAGAAGGAAAATATATACAAGAGTTTGCTACCCTAAGAGGAACCATAGGTCCGGGGAAGAGAAAAAATCCCCAGGAAGGCCAGAAGAAGCTGACGCAAGGGAGCTTTGAGCGTTGACAGCAACCTCTAGCCTGGTTTGCACCTGTGCGCGTTCAATAAGAAGTCTCTCCCGTTTTAGCTTGGCCAAACGCAGAGCCTCTTCGGCATTCTTTATTTCTTCATCCACTGATTCCAAAAGAGGTGCCAGCTCGGCTAACTTAACTTCCTCAGCCCGTTGGTCCTCCTGGTGCTTTCTCAGCAGTTCCCTCTGGCCGATCAGCTGTTGACTCTTCAATGTTTTCAAATACGCTATAAGCCAGTCGAAATGGAAACCGTCACGACCCAATTCCTTCAGAAAACCCAGAAACTGATTAATGAGGGCTCGGGTAACACTGGAAGTGGGAGTATTGGTAATCTCAGCAACAACGATCGCCATGCCTTGCAGTCGATAACTCATCATGGGAATATTAGACCGTAGGCAGTCCACGGTGAAGGTCTCGGGGTGATGGTTCACCAACTGCTCAATCACCAAGCGATGGCTCACAGGCATTTGGGGAGAATTGTGAAGCACCATTAGGCAAAAGGTAGGAGGAGTCAAGTTATGGAGAGGCAATTCTCACCCAGATTCACTTTCTGCCTCAATACCAGTCGTGGAACCTTGGTCAGCATGGTCAGATTCTTCCGAAACAGCAGGTTCCTGACGTGGTGTGCCCACAAGTGAAAGAGCTGGTGAGGAATCCTCCCGAGCAACCTGAGAAGAGATATAAGAAACAATGAGATTATAGTATTTTCATTGTTAAGTCACCGTTATAAGGTGGAGATTGTATAAAAATCTTAACAAGCGTTTTCGTTGTTAAGTCACCGTTATAAGGTGGAGATTATATAAAAATCTTAACAAGCATTTTCGTTGTTAAGTCACCGTTATAAGGTGGAGATTATATAAAAATCTTAACAAGCGTTTTCGTTGTTAAGTCACCATTATAAGGTGGAGATTATATAAAAATCTTAACAAGCGTTTTCGTTGTTAAGTCACCATTATAAGGTGGAGATTATATAAAAATCTTAACAAGTGTTTTCGTTGTTAAGTCACCGTTATAAGGTGGAGATTATATAAAAATCTTAACAAGTGTTTTCGTTGTTAAGTCACCGTTATAATGTGGAGATTATATAAAAATCTTAACAAGCGTTTTCGTTGTTAAGTCACCATTATAAGGTGGAGATTATATAAAAATCTTAACAAGCATTTTCGTTGTTAAGTCACCGTTATAACATGGAGATTATATAAAAAATCTTAACAAGTGTTTTCATTATTAAGTCACCGTTATAAGGTGGAGATTATATAAAAATCTTAACAAGTGTTTTCATGGTTAAGTCACGGTTATAAGGTGCAGAGAATTAAGAAAGTACCTGAATCAAAATAGGGGCAGGAGTGGGAGTCATCACGGAGGTTAAAGTGGAAGGAACCGTTGGGAGGGGACTTGTTACCTCATCAGCCTCAACGGGGTCTCTGGCCGCAGAAACCTCAACCATCGGCATAGTTCCCTCGCCCACATAAGGTACCAAGGCAAGAGCAAGGGGTTCATTGGGAATAGATGAGGGTGGTGAAAGATCAGGAGAAAGCTGTAATATAAAAACCAATATTAGTAAAGAGGAACAAATACAGAAAAAGGGAGAAATGTATCCAAGAATAACTTACCTCAGTCAGAACGCTGAAAAGGGGCACTGAGGTCAGAGGTCTCGCCAGCACCGTTGGACGAAGAATGTTTGCTAGCAGCGAGGATACTTCGACCTAGGGCAACCAACATCCTAAATTCAGAACACAGAACGGGGTAAAAGAGAAGGAATGCCAGATCAGACAAATTAAATCTGAAATAATTACCTCAGGATCACCTGCAGCAACCAGAACAATGGGGAGAACAGCCTCAGAGGAAGCCAGTGAGCCAGAGGGGACTGGAGTAGTCATCTCAGATTGTGTTGTCTCTGGTGGCGAAGAGACATCCGTGGGCTCTATAACCTCACCCTCCACAACTGCCTCCCTCGCCCGTCGTAAGATTGAACGACGGGCGTAAGTAATCCCGGTCATTGGCGAACGGGGTGGGGTAGTATCGGATGAGATGGCCCCATAGCGACCGCCCACGAAACGGCTAATGGGGGGACTTGGGGGGCTAGGAGAACGAGGCCCCATTTCTTTAAGTCCCTGCACCAAAGTAGTTAACAACAATATATATAAGCAAATTCGGCTTGCTCTAACCAAAGAGGAAAAGAGAAAAAGATAAGTGTACATACCTCAGATTGGGAAGAAGAATGAGAATCTTGCACCGTGGGAGCTTGCTTCCGCTGGGACTTGGTGCCTAAAGTCTTCCTCCTTAGCCTTGTCACATCACTGCCAGTGGCTTGAGGAACCTTCGAACTTTTCCTCCTCCTTGCAGCTGGCTCAGTGGGATCGACGACGATCGTGGGGAAGGCAACCAAAGGAGGAACGACGACAGCGCGCCGTTGAAACTCTTCATTCACCCGATCTACCTCAGTCGGCGCCTCCCTCCTTAACCTCTCGGCCCTTTCAGGAGACATGGGAGGAGGAACGGAGGCTATGGGAAGGGCTGCCACAGGAGTCTGGGATTTGGACTTTGTTTTTTTCGTGGAGGCCACCCCACTCTTGGCCTTCTTGGTCGATGGCTACGAAGACCCTTCATCAGCAGTAGCTCCAGTCGAAGGAGCAGTCTTCCTGGATACCCCAGCACTTTTCGCTTTGGGTATGGCAGTAGGAGTCATGGGGCATAACGGAGGAAGCTCTTCGGAAGGCCTCTTAGGGGTTTTGCTTAGAGGGAACTCAATCCCCAGAACGGAGTTGCCTTTGAGTCCCAGCTCCAACACAGAAAACGAAAGAACTGGAGGGTACATAGGCTCGCCATCTATGAATTCAGCAATGTTAGCCAGTTGTTTCGGCCAGAACTTCGTGGCAAATAGACTGGTCACATTCCCTTACCTCTTGTTGGAGGGAATGGTGACTCGCCCAGCCATTGATTCACCTATCCCCCACGCAGTAGTGGAGGAAAATAAGGAACATGCCTCGCTAAAGCTAACCTTTGGGTTTGAGGATTGGAAAACTGAGCGAGGAGCCCCCTGATCAAACCCAAATTGACGACTACACCGATTGGGGTTATAATGTTCACTAGAATATCCCCACTCGGTGTAGTAAGGCAGATACCCCGGAGAAAGGAGAAGCACAACGGCTAACTGAGGATCTTCAATGTCTACCCCCACCTGAACCACCCTGGATTCGTGCTGAAAGAAATCACAAGTATGAACAAAGGCGTCCTCTCCATAAGGCCTCATAACAAAGTCCTCAAAACGATCAATTGAGGCGATCAGCTCTTTTCGGCTTTGCCTCTTGTGATAAATATAAGAGCGTGGGGGCAGAATGGTTTCCCCAGAAGGAGGACGATTGGCCTTGGCCGCTACAACAGGAAAGCGCACGTAAAGAAAGCTGGTTAGAAGGACGCTATTAGCAAAATTGGCCAGGTTATAAAGGCCAAGTGATCGTTCCATGTCGAACAATGTTCTGTCAAGCCAAGTGTAAAGGGACCCTAGGGCAATTGCATCTAAAGGAAGTTTGATGCCTCGGGCCAAACGAAGGGATATGTTGATAAGGTCCCTCCGAGGTTGATCGTTTGGTTTTCCCGTCAAAAGAAAACGGGAAAGAATCACAACGATGTAAGCAGGGAGCTCTAACGAAGTACCTTGGCCAGGGGCATCCGTTGAAGTTGAAGAACTACCTTCACTAGAACCCTTGAAGAAATAGTTAATCAGCGGAGTGAAGGTAGCTTTGTTTGAAGAACCGATGCAACTTCGGCATATTCGGTCCAACGCCAAACGGTCAGCAGTCTCTTGGGCGTCGAGAGGCTCATCGGTATAAGGCTCATGACCTGTTGCTTCGAGCCCCAGAAGCTCGCAGACATCTTCTAGGGATATCGTAAACTCGCCCCACGCAGCAATGAATGTGTGAGTCATCACGTTCCAACGAGAAACAAGAATGGGGAGAGCAGCATTATTTTTGGAGAGAGTAAACTCACCAAACCATTTGACCCGTTGAAGGCCAATCTTACTCAAAATATCACCATGGGAACTCACCATGTGAGAGTTCCAAGTAGCAAAATGGGCAGGAGAACCCCCTGGTGCTTCGAAGTCAATTTGGTACCATTGGAAGTCCCCTCGCTCCAGACGAAACCGGAGAGTCCACTCTGGAGGAAGAAAGCCCCACTTCGAGGGCTCTTCGTCCTCATCACCCAGCACTAAGGTCTCAAACTTGCATTCAAAGTTGACAGTCTTGCTAGCAGCAGCAAAGCTATCATCTTCGCCAAAAATGGGAGAGCGACGATAAAACCTTAACTGTTCACAACGGACAGCGTCCAAAGCAGAAGCACCAGTAGTGGTGGCAACAGCAGTAGCAGGCGGCGCACTGGTTGAAGAGATGGTGGGGTAACTTTGAGACGCCATGACAGAGTGTTAGAGCAAACAAAAAACAACCTTGAGTCAGAGGATCCTGAGCACGACAATGGCGGAGAGCAACCATAGGAGGTGGTGTAGAAGATGAGAGAAAGAACAGGACGGCATAAGCTCGAACAGCAATGGAGGTTTCAGACGCTCAACAATGGAAGCTCTCTCTCTCTCTCTCTCTCTAAAAGTGAAGGAAATTTGAAGAAGGTAGTGGAAAAGTAAGAAAAAGAAAGGTTTTAAGTGTTTGGGAGATTTGGCCGTTTAATTTTTAAAGTTCGTCGTTTAAGTTTCCCCCCATTGCACGTGTGTGGCCGCCTGCAATCATTTCAAATGTACAAGTGGCACTTCGGGAAGTGTTCTGACATGGAAAAGACAACGCTACGTCATTTAATGAAGTGACACCTGGGGAACTGCCATCAATTAATGATGTGACACCTAGGGAACATCCACCGTTACCTTCCTAAGCAAGATTGAGTTTTGGGCGCCAAGATTTTCTCTGACATATCCAATAAACCCCCCAACAAAGAAGGTGTCCCAACGGTTAAAAAAAAAAGCCACGATGTCCCCTCGACAGAAGCTCAAACGTTGTTTAGTTATGACTCAGTTACATCGGGGAGAATTTTTTCGCTTTTTCGAACACTACTGGGAGAATATTAGCAGGTCCTTCGGGAGAATTTCAGATACTCAAGCTGGAACGGTTGAGGCTCAGCATTAGGAAAAAGCAGCAGGCCAGACAGAGAAGGTTCATCGGATTAAGAAGTTTTCATGAAGGCACTTCTTGTTCCCACAACAAATCCCTCCATGAAGGGGAAAATGTAGAGGGGGCCTGAAGGTAATCCTGGGATTAGGGATAATCCACCAATTAGCAACAGTGTTCTGAGGATAAGATCAGCATGGCAACTCAAGCGTGGCAGCTTGGGGAGGCAACTCAAGCGTGGCATCTTGGTGAGGCAGCTCAGCATGGCAACTCAAGTGTGGCAGCTTGGGGAGGCAGATCAGCGTGGCAACTCAAGCGTGGCATCTTGGTGAGGCAGCTTGGCGTGGCAGCTCGTACTTTAGCTTATTGTTACTTTGCCATATTATAGCTTTGTTTATATTAACTACGAGTTGTAATGACTGTAATGTTGTAACGAGAATAATGAATGGGTGTGAGGTCGAACGGTACTCGCGAGAGACCAGGCTTGGCAGGGCCTGGGAGAGCTTTCATGCTCTATCGAACAACCTCGCCGCGGGAACTTTAGAGGGACTTGGTTTGGAGGATTGAGAAGTGGGGCACCGTTGGGGCTTGTCCTGACCATCTTAGATACACCTCGTAAAACACAGAAGGACCCTGACCGTGGAACCTCAAGCGGAGCAGCTTGGAGTTCCATCGGGCATTGAGTTATGGACCAAACAACCCTCTACTTAAATGTCACATCTACTGTGGGTGATGTCACTAGCCTTCTAAACAATGTCAGACATGCACTTGAGTAAACCACCGTGGTATTTGGGGCTGTCAGATAGTTGGTGAGCCACCTCTGCGACAACAACCCCCTGACACACAGTGGTTAGGCAAAAGGCATGTCTTGGCATTTAATGTTTATGACGTAGGAGACAACTAGTGCATCAGGCATTTAATGTTGTGACATAAAGTATGAGGGACGTCTTTCATAGTCTTTAATGACTGAGTTGCCTCGGGGGTGGTGTGGGGGGCTATTTAAGGACCCCAATCACGTCTGAGGAAAGGATGATCTTTTGAGAGTTCAAAACTTATTACTAGAGAAATTTATTTACTAGAGAGAATTATTGAAAAAAACCAGAGAGTTCTGCCACCCACCATTTGTCATTTATTACGAAGCTTTTAATACATAACAGAGATCCTTGAGAGTTTTGGTATGTTTGCCTGCCTACCAAGGTGTATCTAGGGTGCTTACTTCTCTCTCCCTCTAGCTAAGTTATTTCTGAAGTTCTTTATTATATTGTGAGTTATACACGAGAGATTTGTGAGTATAAGATGGGTTCCATACATTCCAAACTGCTCTTTGTGTCTTGTGGCTAAATCACTAGTGCTTTTCTAACTAACCTTGTCATCACCATACTCAAAAGGGGTTACGCCTCCATCTTATCTAAACTACCCTCTTACAGCTACAAAATTCTCTGGTTGATCCTCTTATTTGAACCGATTTCTATCTATGAGTGGTGCCCACGGAGACTACTCTCTATGTCCCACTCAACATCGACTTCTGCATGTAATGACTCACATTAAGTGACACTTAACACTCGCTTATTTCCTTAGCGTATACCGAAAGTTCCGACCCATGCACTTTTCTGCACGATGTGCACTGCAGAACCTTTATACCTTACTAACATCTTCAATCAACCTATGCACAAGTCGCTTTCCACACTTGACTAGGTAAACCTCCGCACAAGGTGTTTTCCATAATAGTTAAATTTTATCCTTCTCAAGAAATATCCCTAAATGACTTCACATAGCCTTCCAACTAAATTTGTGTTTGCTAATTTGATCGTACATGTATATATGGATTATCGTCCTTCGTACCATGATTAATCCACTCTACCAATTCCACTTTGTTATGTCGTTCTCACAAACATAAATTCCACACGTCTATTCCCACATCTATTCATCTCGAACGATTCAAGCAACAGCTAACCAGGATGCCCACACACTATATAAACTGTGAATACTAGTGTAAGCAGCACCTAGGCTTGACACATCACACACAATTTTTTGTTTCCCTTGTGACACAACGTGGTTACAACACTTGGGTACGCTCAAACCTCCTTATCATCATTCCACCCTTCAATTGGGTGATGATAAAACAAAACTGCCAATGTTTCCTTACCGTACAACTGGCTCCACTGGCCTTAAATCGTCACTTAACTCTAACTTACAGTCATAATTATCGGCTCCTACGACGACCAAGGTACTAGACTCATGGACTAATGACCCAACATCTCTCTACCCCCAACATTACGCTATGTTTCATAAGTGGGATGTCTCGCAAAGAGAAATCCAAACAAGGAACCCCCCGATACACTACTACCTAGCAATGTCGGTTATCAAAATTTGTTGGGTCCTCTGTCCATAACCTGTACCCCTCTATTCCGTCTATTGACATAAAAACTACATCTCCTCCCGCAATTGTGCTGAAATAAAGAACCCTATTTCTGAGTATTGGTTATAATCACATTCCATAAACCTCGTACGCATACAATCGTGGCTCTCAAAATCCCGTTCCCAAATATATGAATATAAGTCTTAACTTCCACATTCCCAAAGGATAAATATAACAATGCTCTCCTCCTAACACTAAGTCCTGAGCGCTACACATAATAATGAGTGAAATCTTTTCGCCCAACGGTAAACCCAATACACACTGAATCGTAATAACAAAGTCCCTAAACACCCTGGGATTAATCATTTTGTTACCACTATACCCTTCGAGCTCTCTATAATATATAATATAAGTTCGAGCCTGACCCTCTCGCAGGTGAGGTTTTTCCAGAACAAAACATACTGCACTAGGGAAGTACCCTTGATAGCCTTGCAATAACTGCCCACTATCATTTTAACCATTTATCTAAAACCATAATGAATATAATAATATACTCACATATCACATCACTAAAATGAGTAACCTCAATAAAGTATATAACACAAACAATGCACCCATTTATCCTCCGCGGATAAGACTGAAGACTATACCAGAGAAAACATACACATAATAATAACATTATATATATACGCACTAAATTCTTCTCACATGCGAATCTAGAAATAAACAAAAGTGTAGGGACTCGCTCACGTAACATAAACCACGCCTCATCCTCCGAGGATAAAACTCTTACTTCTACTTTGCCAATCGCCTTGGCTACTAAATGGTCTTCTGGACATAATGCATCTGCCTGAACTAATCGAAAATTACATTAACCATTTCCCTTGCCATCACCACACCCTTGTCCTTTTTCGCGCTTCGAAAATCTTTTAACTCGTGTGGTTTTACCCTCCTCAAAATACCTCAACACATAACCCACTCATCTCGTGGCATACTAACCTTATTAGGGTTGTCCTTCCCTCGGACTTAAATAGTCTCGATCCTGAGGGCTACCACCGTCATTCCCTTATTTTTGTTATCCCTAAGGAACGTGCTACTGGATTCAATAACCCTTACTGAATTCACCATCACTTGGTAAGAATTCAGATATCCGAATCATTTAAATGAGCCCCCTGATGGGTCTCCCCCTTGTGGGGTGTTGCTAACTGCGATTCATCCAGTCTCACTCTCTAACTAAATCTTTCAATTACTTTATCTCCCATCTCATAAGAGCATTAACATCTCTACGGACAATGCGTGACATTGTCACCATATGGATCGACTGTCCAACAGAATTCTCTTTAAGTGGTGTCAACTTTCCTCACGAGTTGATCTCCCACTTAAAATCTTCTCTACCATTGGTATCCACTTTTGCTGATACAAGATTGGCTAAAAGTCTACATTCATTTACAAATGGACCTATGTTCGTCCATTCCATAATGGGTTCAGAACAACGTTCACATCTTATTCTGAACAACTGATGAAGGAACGTGCGATTAAACTATATCTATGGTCCTTCCATTGATGCAACAATTCACTACTAAAGGTGGTGGTTGACTTCCACTATTATCAATTTGCTCCGATGAGTCAAGAAAAAATTTACCCCAAATTTTCACTTATAGTTAATCCACACTCATCCATATGCCCAAGCCTTTGAATATATTACCTTCATTGGGTAACACACACAATTATTGCATTTCTATAACTTCTACTGTTAACTCTCCTCAATTTTCCATTTGACCCTCTCCCAAGCGTACTACGTTGGGTGAGTCTAATTCGGCTTCTCTTTCGACTATAGAAGTATTTGGAAATTTTAGGCTATGTCCTAGCCATCTTTACAGTCCTGGCCTCTCGTGCCATAATAGGGGTGACCTCGACTACGGTCATCATCCTAGAATATACTTCACAACCTCACTAAGTCCTACCTCCCACTACTCGCCCAACGGTCCTCATCGACAATACTTCATTGTTCAAACATGCCCGAATGTAAATAAGATTTACTGATATATACGTGATAGCAGGAGAACGAAATCTCACCAAAGAAATCAACAATCCTAAACACAGGGCTCTATATCAAAGAAAGCTACGCTGAGAGCATAATAAACCGCACAGATCCTAAAGGAAACTAGAACCTGATGCTCTGATACCACCTATGACACCCCGCCTAATTAAATACTGGGTGATTAGTCCTTCATTAAAATAAAATCAAGGTGAACGGTTGGTACATTCTCAACATCATTGTCGCAAAATAAGTTTTTCCAATTTAAACACCCTAAATAATTCAGCTAAGTGTTAAAACAATTTAAAATCTTATTTTTACTTTATTAAATTCCAATAGGAAACCTTTTTTATTACCCAATAGTTTAATAATCACATACACACTAAGGATGGCGATTAACACACAAGAATTAAACAATCTAGATAAGTCAAACCAAGTTTAAGAACTATAAATGAAATCATCCTGACAAGATTTAACTTCGAAGAGTACTGAATACTGGAAATATAAATAAACATAATTTTTTGACAAATCCAAACGGAATAGGAAATCGGGCGACACATGCCCTAACTATAAACAACTAAAATAGGAGTTGATTCAATGACGAGGTCGTCTAAAGCAATGGCTTGCAACTCCCATATAAGATGCAACAAGTCCCATCCAAAGAACCTATGCATGACGCCCCTATGGCCAGGCACCTGTAATACATACATATATATACAAGAGAGAAAGTAATGACAGAAAACGGGTCAGAGCCCGAGCGTAAAATAGTTTTAAAAAACAGTTTAGCAAGTATGTAAAATGCTTAACGGCTAATATAACCACCATGTTATTACGCGACACTCTCTTCATAATTCTCAACTCTTATCTAGTGTGCACGCTTACCGTACACTAATCACATAAATTTATCAAATTTATTCTCCTGAAGTTGTATCTCGAGAAATAATAAGGCCATGAAATTTAGTTTTAGAAAATTAATCTCTTCCCTTTTCTTACATTACTTAGAACTACCCAGTACCATTACAAAATTAACGAACACTTGTTATGAAGCTGGAGCATTTATTCATTACTTAACTACTTATACACACAGTAGAAAATTTCCATATATAAAAGTATATATATATCAATAAATCATATAATATATATATATATATATATATATATATATATATATATATATATATATATATATATATATATATATATATATATATATATACTATCGGCACCCCAAATAAAACTATGGTGCTAGCATACTCTCCTATCAAGTCCCCGTATCACTCATACTAATGGAAATACTAGTTCGGAATCACTCTCGAGTTGTATTAACACAATACACATACAAATGGAAGGAAAGCATGGTTCCAAGTCCTAAGAGGTCAGCACATACCCCCACGTCTCTTAAAACCATCTGACTATCATTTGTAGATAGCATGTATCATGGATACTATCTTTTAGGGTACGAGTCAATATCCCCCATAAAGGTCCAATCGAGATAAGATTGTCCCGACGCGAAAACCTCCGTGATATCAAATAGCTCGGGTATGATTATGCTCAGATACATAATACTTAATATATGTACAGTCACATAGTCACATATATAAATAGTCATATTTTCCCAAATTAGGTTCACCCATGACCCATAATTATTATCATCATTTCTTAGCACAAATTTTACTCAATTATCTCACATAACGGATTCGTCTACATTTATAATTTATTTCATACTTACTTCTCAAATCTCGAAGTGTTCTCTCACTAAGTATAATTTCAGTAGGTATACCCTCACTAATGTATGAATAACTCCCCGTTAACCCATAATTTCATCCCATATTAAATTTCGCTCGGCGAAGTCTACTTAGAGCCTACTAATCCTCTTCATGTCCCATTATAATATTTAAAAGATATTCAAGAGTTCCCACATATTTTATCCCGATTAATCAAAAAGGGGGAAAACATGCGGTTTTCCTAAGAGGGATCGATCGATCGAGGAATGGGGTCGATCGATCGATGGTCTTTGTCGATTGATCGATCAAGCAAGTCTTGCCCAGTTTTCTGCAAATTTCAACCTACGGGTTCAATCATTCTAACACCTCCAAACCTCTATAATTTCATCCCAAACTCCCAGCAAAGTAATCCAAATGTATAAGTAATATATATATATATATATAAACGAGTTCTAACGTAACGACATCGATAATTCCTGAACGAATCAATCCAAAAAGGGTTTAATCCCATCTTTCTTTATATTAACCAAATTTTGCATGAATAATCACGAACCTCTATGTTAATCCAGATTTTCTTTTCAAATATCATAATATATTCATGGGTAATCATCTACATATGATCAACATTTCATACTACATGGATTCTCCCTACAACACATATAAATTCTCTTCCAAGACATATAATTCTTCAATTAAAACATATGGTTTTAACTCCTAGACTAAAATAGGAGGAATATCAACTAGAAATAAGAAAGATAAATACTTTCTTGGGATTCAAGGTTCTGATTTGTTGATGAAAAAATATGGTTGCGTTCCTCTTCATGCGATCTACGTTTTGGTGGTGGTGGCGGTGCAATCGAGTGAGTTCTTGGCCTTGGATTGCGTGGAAAGCTTCCTACCTTACTCTCTAATTGCCATTCTCATGTTATGTGATTGATAACCCTAAAATATAACTCCTAATGGATGATATATCTTAGGGAAATCCGTGGGTTTAATTACACAAAAATATAAAATGTCTATAATACCCTCCCGGGATGTCAATTAGGCCTAAAAATGCCCCGAGACCCAAACTAAATCCCCAGGTACACTTTTCTGACTATCTCGACCCTTTCGGACACTTTGATGCACTCGAAATGACCATATGGGAAACTTATAATTTATTCACTTTTATAATAATAATTTAGTCCTAACATGACAGAGGCGCGTCCCGACTTAAATTTCCATAATTGCCATATTATTCACTCGTGACATTATTAATAAAATCAATATCATATATTACTTTACTCATCTAGTAATATTAAACAAATTCTCAATAATTACTAACTCTCGTCACTCTAGTAAATATTTAAAATAAATTTTTTGATTAATATTAAATTAATATCCCAATTAAATTTAATAAATCCCTAATAATTAAAAGCCATAAAAATAAGGGGTATTACAGATTGTTGATTCCTCTTGTGAGATTTTGTTCTCCTGCCATTATATGAGATTATAATAAATCTTTTGAGTGCTTGTTTGAGATTCGTGTGCTGATCGAGGAAGGCCGTGATGAGGGCAGCAGGAGGCGGGGGCTTAGTTGGAGCGATTAGTTGAAGCTGGAAACTAGGACCGCAGTAGAGGTCACTTTCCTTGTGTCATTTGCTATGGATTATTTCAACGGCTACTAAGGTATGGTAGTTATAATTATCCACGTACCGCTAGAGTAGAGAGTGATGCTAAACTTGAATTACCCCGTGAAGCTAAGTTGGGGAAAAAGTTTGAAAGGGGTCAGTGACAAGGACCATACGTCGAAGTTAAGTTATGAGAAGTAAGAGTAGCATTACTCAGTGGAAGTAGAAGGCTCAAAAGCTTTGGCTTAGAGAAGGGTATGGAAATACCCATATGTGAAAATTTAAGGAAATGGTGGGAAAAGTAGTCACCATGTTTAAGAGAGCAGGATGTTTTGCTCATAAAGGGATCTTATGGATGGTTTTAACCGCGAGTTACCATGATTTAGCAGGAACGAAAAGAATGCAGTTTTATATTATTCACATAAGGATTTGAACCTTGTATCAAAGTAAGGTAGGTGCAATTAAAAGACTCCTTCAGAAGACTAATAGGCTCATTAGAAAGTGTTCCTAACACTTATGGATAATTTTTGTTCGTGGAACCCCATTGGTGGACATCCACTCGGGGAAACCCATTGAAACAGGGTTGTTGAAGCCAGTAGTGGAGTTTCCTTTGACGAAGAAACTAAGGGAAGTATGAAGGAGATCGCTATAGAGTCTGAGATACTAATAACCTTAACTTGGTCAGGGTGCAAGGTGGAGTGTAAAACCACACGATTAGTCCTTACCCAGTAGAAGATAAAGGACCAGAGTACGGTGTCGAGATTGGGCATCTATTGAAGTAAGTTTTGTTTCGGTTAGGGAAAGTGTACTATGTTCGAAAACCATTTGGAGTAGCCCAGGGTGATTGGAAAGAATGTTTTTATGAGTTTCACCTCAGGTGGAGGAGGTATATATGCTGTGACAAGATAGAGCCGTGGTATTTGGCTAACCCTACATTCGTGTGTGTAATTTGAGCATTCTGGCGCTATCGGTAATATTATATAGTGTATATCTATATGTTTTTCCACGGTAGCTATTTTGAAATTGTATCTAGGTTATACTGCTCATTTTGTATGTGTTATACGAGTATGGTATTATTTTGAGTATAATGTGTTCTTAGTTGATCGGAGCGATGGCAGGATAATGATTGCAAGACTATCATGTTCGTAGTTTCATGGTGGAACGGGTTGTTGTTGGGATATCTCATCTGGATATAGATTGATATCGCCTTTATTATATGTTTAAATGGAACTTCGATGAGTAGATGTTTCATTGTCACGCTTTGAGGGCGTGGCTACCTTATGTATATGATTTAAGGTATGCAAAACGTATATATATGATTTAAGGCTAATGATTGTTAAGCTGTGAGTTTAAGCTTGTTGTTGTTTTCATCAAGGACTTAGTGTTAGTATGAGCGCTTGGTGGTGTGGCTACATTTTGTTGAAAGAGGGGGTAGGGTTATCCCGATTGCATATTTGAAGCTAACGGACCTCCACAACTGAAAAAGTTAAGTAGTAGTGTATCAGAGGGGTTCCTTGTTTGGATTTTGCTTGCGAGACACTCCACGCATGAACCTTAACGACGTCGAAAGTGGAGAGATGTTATGGGATGCAAGGATGCTAGTTTTTACGATAAGTCACCTAGTGTGGAGGAAACACTATGGGCTGATAACCCTGTAATAATTGCATGCTTATGGAAATAAAAGTGTTGTGGAAGGGCACTAAAATGGTTCTCTCACCGCAAGTAATCAGGTGAGGTAAAGTTGAGGAATTGATTTAAGTCTTATAGCCTGGCCTTGAATGGAAGGAAAATTCAGAGGTAGTATGTTTTGAATATGATGTTCGTAACGCTTTCGTAGAGAATTGGTGCCCGATTAGTTAGCCTTTCCATTTTGCTAAGATGGAAGGACATAGTGGTAGAAGTATGTTAGTAGGTTAGCGAGGTAGTATTTAGAATAACCCGCTGATGTGACTTAGGCTGTTATATCTTGATGACCGGTGATGTAAGGAAGTAGTGTAACGAGTGGGTTCCTTGTCTGGATTTCTCTTTGCGAGACATCCCACGCATGAAGTTGAGCAAATGTTGGAAATTGAGATAGGTCTTGGGCACTAGGGATATAGTTAGTATAGTGTAGGAAACACATCGATCTTAGGGTTATTAGGAAGTAAGGTCAATTGGAATAGTGGCGCTATTCTAGGAAGATTGTAGCAAGTTAGCCACGAGAAGATAGGTGCGTTAACCTTTAGAAGGATGGGATTTTCAGGTATAGGAAGGATTGAATTTTGAAAATTTTCTCGAGTCTGGAAAAGCCATATGTTAATACCAGGCCGAGGAAATGAGGTCCACTTTTAGAGAGAGTGTTACTTGTTGGACGTTTACAATGGTTATGCAGAGAAGCATGGGTTAAAAGATGTATAGGCACCTTGGTAAGTTGATTGTATATGCCGCCTGAAATAGAAAGGAAGTAGTATATAAAATGTAATATTATGCAGTGAGGCAGTCATATATGGATCTGGAGAGTACAGGATGGAATGTCATAGGAGGTACACAAATATCCAATTGTATAAATGCAATAAGAGGTAGCACGCTAAAATTAAGCAACGAGACTCACGGGGGTAGTCAAACATTAGTGTAATTTCCTTTTCGAGGGAAATCCAATGTCCTGATGAAGATGAGTGGACGCTTGGAGTAGATAATCTTCGATAGAATCACTAAGTTAGAGCGGCCTGTATAGGCTCGTTATGTGCGATTATAGAAGCACTAGGTGCGATGTGATGTGAGAGTCCACCTTACGACCGAAGTAGTGTCTGTAACAACCCTCGCTTATGAGAAACTATTTTACATTTACTTACTATGTGAGGTAATTAAATATAAAATTTTAGAATATGGAGTAAGTATTAATTTAATGAAGAAAAGTTAATATTTACTAACTTGCTGTATATTTACTGTATGAGTATGTAAACATCCTCATGTTGAGTTTTATAGTGTCATAAAATTTAAAATGACCCTATGGTTTAAAATGGAAGCGAAACTTAAAATGAATTATAAAATATCCAGATGATAATTTGGAGGTCTTAGTTGGTTCCGAAACATGCGAGATAGTCAAAATATGTGCCATATTGTATTTTGAGGTTTTGGGCACTTTTGATTGGTTTTAACATATATATGTAGTTGCGAATCATTTAATGTGATATTTACCACTTAAGTTGTAAATTATAGACTAAAGGCACAATTTATGTCTTGATTAAGTCTCCTATTTTCCCCTAATTAGATTCCTAAACCTAGAGAGAAAAGAGAGGAAGAGAAAGAGTAGAGAAAGGAGAAAAGATTGAAGATTGAGGAGGGATTCTTGCCACTACACAAGGAAAATCTGCATTTTCTAGATTGAGGCAAGTTTTCTACTTGCTATATGTGGTGTAAGATAAATGATCAGTTGTGATAATGGTGTATTAATCATGGTTTAACTAGTTTAGGGTTTTTGTGTATTTGTGGGTCTTGAATCATTAAAGAATGATTTGGATGATTATTGATGGTTATGGTAGTAGTTAGTAGTATTTATGATGTATTGGTGGAAATAAATGATTTGGTTTGAATGGATTTGTGTTGGGAATAAATTTGGAGACCAAGACTCCATAGCCAAAATTGGAAAAATTCGCAGGACCGAATCGATTCGGCCTGGCCGAATCGATTCGCCCAGGGACAGTTTCCAGGTTTAGGTGAACCGAATTGATTCGGACCTGACCGAATCGATTCGGGATTTATGCAGAAACCCATTTTCCCTGACCGAATCGATTTGGATGGTCCGAATCGATTCGACAATTATGTAGAATCCCATATTTCTGGCCGAATCGATTCGGAAATCTTGCATTTTTAATTTAATTTTCTTTTTCATTTTCAAACCCTTTTTTTTCTAGTCGTAGGACTTAGGAACCTTCTCGTGTGAAGTCAACATAGAGTCTTAGAGGTCTAGGTGAGTTAGTTTTCTACCCTAGATTAGAATTGGGATATTTGGGAATTATTTCGAGGGTGCGTGAAGTGATGTTCCGGCATTACTTTCCTTTTATAACTAGTAGGAGTCTAAGGGATTACTAAGATGTGTATGGAGACTTTAGAAGTTAATTTTAGGTATGATGGTTTATTATAAAGCCCAAAAGGAGACTTGGGAAAATAACTTGGGATTTTGAATATTCTTAGAGGTTATTATAATGATGTGAGACATGTATAGTTCCGGATAACCTTAATGTATATGATAAAATGTAAATGGATAAAGAAATGATAATTTACTAAATCATGTTATGATAATAAATAAAATGGTTGGAACACACCTTCTCTAAATACCATCTTAAGGGAAGTCCGTGCGTAAGGTGAAGCCCCCTAACTAATGAATGCAGGGTGGATATAGTCCTAGGCCATATGAGCGCAGGCATATGGCCGCTTCCCGACGTTTTGATAGGATCCCAGGTTGTCTTGAGGATAGGCCCTGGAAGATGATGGTTATTAAGGGGCACGCACAATGGGGAAACCCGGACGGGCGGTCCTAGAATCGTTATATATGTATACTTATAACTATTCTAACATCAACTTGGACTTGATGGATATTAATGCCACAAAGAGCTAAACGCAATGCCATAAAGAGCATAGTACATGCCACAAAGAGCATACAATTGAGATACGTGCCACAAAGAGCACATGAATAAATTTGTATTCCTGATAAGGAATGGAAGGATAAAATGAAAAGGTGAATAATGATAAATATTCAGATTAATGATGGTTATATATATCTTCTTGCATAATTTAATTTTACTTTGTAATCATTCAACTGTCTTAGTTTAATATATGATGTTACCATGTTAGAATATCATCTTTACCATCCATGATTAACTGTTCATAATTGTCATACTATTCATTTATCTGGTGATCACTTAAAATCGGGCCTTGACTCGTTCTTATTTCTTGTTATGTATATAAATATTATATCCGCTCAGGTGCTCCACCGCAAGGTCGCCCGTAATGACCTCCCCATTTCAGTGTCTTTTGAGGAGCCGTGACATTTTGCGGATATCACGGGTTATTTTGTGTAGACGCATTCATTGTTGTTTTCTAGTTATGTTCGGGTCTTTATTCGGGCGTGTGGCCCAAACTGTTGTAATTGTATAATGGATGTAATATGTAACTAATGAAACTTGTGGTTCATTGTATGAAATTTTATTGACCGATATTTCATTCGGTCCTTTTATTGTATAATTGTTGTTGATATACATATACTTTTGGGGTTTCCACCTTCTTTTCTATTATGGGTTGTTGACAATGCTTTCTTTAAATTTACAAAAGAAAATTTTTGACAAACCACTTTCCGAAATAATGTGTGGTTATCCCGTATACTATTTATGTTGTTACGATGCTGAGTATGATTCCATCCATGATTCCTATATTATTGGAGTATCGGGCTGGCCACCCTTTATTTCGGATACCGGGTTGTCACAGATGGTATCAGAGCATCAGGTTCTAGAGTCTTTAGGATCTATGTGGACTTGTCATGTTCTACCGTGGCGTTCTTTGATATAGAGCCTAATGTTAGGATTACGTTGTTGCTTATGTTACGATCTTCTGCAAGATAGAGTGTTTTATGTAGTATCCTAACTCTATTGTTTCTCCATCTCAGATTCC
This sequence comes from Sambucus nigra, assembly GCA_949130495.1. Lineage (NCBI taxonomy): Eukaryota > Viridiplantae > Streptophyta > Magnoliopsida > Dipsacales > Adoxaceae > Sambucus > Sambucus nigra. The sequence continues at coordinate 138,397,762 of OX422222.1, read as the reverse complement.
GCCTAAGAGAGGACGTCCCACTCGAAGTAATAGAGTTGTGGAAGAGGAGGTTGGTCCTCCACCGCCGCCACTGGGGAGTATAATTGCTGCTAATGTGGCAAACATAGTGGCCCAAGCAGTCAATGCAGCGATGACTGCAATGGTACAACAAATGCCACAAGCTCAACCACGGGGGCAAGAGGAACAAGCTCCTACGGGACCTTCTCCGTGGGAAAGAGTTAGAGAGTCTTTTCTAAAGGGCCATCCCCCAGAATTCGATGGAGGCTCGAATGTTATAAGGGAAAATCAGTGGAAGAAGTACATGCAACGCTATCTTCGAATGGTAGAATGTAGTGAGGATAAAAAGAAAATCCTTGTTACTTTTAAGCTTGTCGGATCGGCATTACATTGGTGGGAGACGATGACTACACCAGAGCAAAGGGATACGATGTCAATCACTGATTTTTGGGCCTTATTTGATCGAAAGTACTTCCCTCCCGGAGTTCAAAGGGAGATGTAAAGGAAGCTCCAGGATGTAGTACAGGGAGAGAGATCTGTTGCAGAGTATGAAGAGGAGTTCACCCGGTTGGCAAGTTTTGTACCGGAGGAAGTGACTCCAGAAGAGAAGAGAATAGAATCTCCAAGTTTGTGGGAGGTTTACATTGGCGGGTAAAACAACATTTGTTGGGAAATATGGCTTTACAAACCTTAAGGGATGTTATGAATATGGCATTACTACATTGCCAAGATCATAGATTGTTTGTGCAAAATAGAAAGAAGGCTACCGCGATGGGACAAGTGGGAAGATCGGGAGGTACTGGGATTGGGGGAGGAGTATCTCCTTCATCCCAATCTTCGGGGAGTAAGCAGAGAGAGAGGGACCCCCAGTAAGGGGATGTGTCTAAACGCCAACGCTTTGGTGGATTTAATACGGGGGTAATAACAATAGGTCGGGTCAAGGTGGACCGCCACAACAACAAGCAGGTAGAGGTGGGAATTAAGGTAGAGGCCAGGAGGGCCGAGGTTCGGGACAGTTCCAAAATAATCAGGGACAGAACCAGGAGAATGTGGCGAATAAATGTTTTCAGTGCGGAGAGCTCGACCATTATAAGAGGTCGTGTCCTCAGTTGATTAGAGGGAATCTTCCTAGGGCTCCACAGTAACCATATGTTTAGTTTCTGCCACAGACACCTAATTCGGTTGTTCCTCCACAGCAGGGGAAACTACAGTATGGACGGGTCTATCACATTTAGGAGGCTATGCTCCCTCCAGCCCCTCCAGCACCACCAGTAATTGAGGGTAAGTTTCTCATCCAAGGTAATATGGGTCAGGTATTATTTGACACGGATGCGACACACTCTTTGATTTTTAGGAGTTTTACTCAGACCACAGATTTGATAAAGTCTGCTGAGAGTACTTTCACTAGCGTTGAATCCTCTATGGGTGATGGTTAATTGATTTTCTTTGTTTGTAAAAACATAGGAATTAATCTTGGTAATTTGTGTTTTGAGGATGATTTGCTCGTCCTTGATATGGTCGGGTATGACGTGATTTTGGGCATGGATTGGTTAGTGAAATATCATGCGATAGTAAATTGTTATGGGAAAAGTATAGTCTTCGTCATTCCGGGACAAGAAATGTTATTGGTAGTTATGCCTAGTTTGGAAGGAGGTACGAGTACCTATTTATATTGTATTGCGAAGGATAATTCTAGGGATGTAGTTGTTCCCCTGGATTCTCTTCCGATTGTTAGATATTTTGATGATGTTTTTCGAGAAATACAGGGATTACCTCCGAGACGGGAGATTGAGTTTATGATTGATTTAGCGTCGGGAACTTGACCTATTACGAAAGCTCCATATCGTATGGCTCCTGTGGAGATGGGGGAGTTAAGAGATCAAATCCATCAGTTGTTGGAGCAGGGATTTATTAGATCAGTACGTCTCCATGGGGTGCTCCGGTGTTGTTTTTAAAGAAAAGAGACGGTTCGCTCCGATTATGTGTGGACTATAGAGAGTTGAATAAAGTCACCATCCGAAACAAATACCCTTTGCCTCGCATTGATGATCTATTTACCAACTTAGGGGAGCGTCGTACTTCTCTAAGATCGATTTGAGGACAGGGTATCACAGTTGCGGATACGGGAGCAGGATGTATCCAAGACCCTCGCATTGATGATCTATTTACCAACTTAGGGGAGCATCATACTTCTCTAAGATCGATATGAATTCTTAGTTATGCCCTTTGGACTAACCAATGCCCCCGCTGTATTTATGGATCTCATGAATAGGTTGTTTCAGGATTTCCTTGATCAATTTGTTATTGTATTCATCGATGACATCTTCGTCTATTCTCAGACCGAATCTGACCATGCTACTCACTTACGGTTGGTCCTGTAAAGATTAAGGGATCACCAATTGTATGCAAAGTTCGAGAAGTGTGGCTTTTGGTTGAAGTAAGTTCAGTTTTTGAGTCATGTGGTGTCATCCCAAGGTATATTTGTGGATCCAAGCAAGGTGGTTGCGGCGAGGGAGTGGGGTCAGTCCACGACACATACCGAAATTCATAGTTTTCTGGGTTTGGCGGGTTATTACCGTTGGTTTATCAAGGGTTTCTGTAAAATCGCGAGCCCTTTGATAAATTTGACCCGGAAAGGGGTGAGATTTATTTTGGATAACTCTTGCTAGGTTTCTTTTGATGAGCTCCAAGATATATTGTCTTCGGCTCCAGTTCTCGCTTTGCCAAAACCGGGGTTGGAATATCTAGTCTTCACCGATGCGTCTCTTCAAGGATTAGGAGGTGTGCTTCAACAAGAGAGACAGGCTATTGCTTATGCTTCCCACAAGCTAAAGTCTCATGAAAGGAACTATCCAGTGCATGACTTAGAACTCGCCGTGGTTGTTTTTGCCTTGAAGATTTGGAGGCATTATCTCCTAGGGGAGAAATTCAGCCTTTTCACGGACCATAAATCACTGCAATATTTATTTTCATAGAGATATTTAAATATGCATCAGCACAGATGGTTGGAGTTTGTGAAATATTAACAAATTGATATCCATTATCATCCAGGCAAAGCGAACGTAGTGGCAGATGCCTTGAGTAGGAGGCCCGAGGGAGAGTTAACTGAAGTACGGAAGGCTAAGTGGAAAGAGCTCAATCAGGAGGATGCGGTGGTGAGAGCGTTCATGTCAGTGATGACCGTTACTCCTACCATTGTGGCAAGGGTTATAGAATCCCAAGGAAGGGATAAGGTTTGTCATGAACATATACACCGATTACTGTCCGAGGGAGCGAAATCCTACTCGATAAGTTCTGAGGGTGGATTACGCTTCCATGGAAGACTTATTGTTCCGGAAGAGGGGGATTTGAGATGGGCAGTGATGGAAGAATATCATGGGTCAAAATTTACGGTACATCCTGGTGGGGATAAGATGTATCAAGACATGCGCTGCCAGTATTGGTGTCCCGACATGAAGCGAGATTTTTCTGAATATGTATCCCAATGAACTACTTGTCAATTAGTTAAGATCGACCATCAGTGACCGACCAGTTTGTTGCAACCGTTGAAGATTTCGGTGTGGAAATGGGAGAGCATATCGATGGACTTTATTATGGGCTTACCAAGGACACAGGGAGGTTATGATTAGATTTGGGTGAATGTCGACCGCTTGACTAAGTCGGCACACTTCTTGCCCATGCGTACGGATTTTGATACTGCTCGCTATGCCCAATTGTTCATCGAGGATGTCGTTATACTTCACGGGGTACCTTTAAATATCATTTCCGACCGAGATAAGATCTTTGTTTCCCACTTTTGGCAAAGTTTCCAAGAGGCTATGGGAACCGAATTGAAGTTAAGAACTTCTTACCATCCTCAAACAAATGGTCAGACTGAAAGAGTAAACCAAATGTTGGAGGATATGCTCCGTATGTGCATGCTTGATTTGAAGGGTGGTTGGGAACAATATCTCCCATTGTTTGAGTTTGCTTATAACAACTAATACCAATATACTATTGGAATGGCACCCTATGAAGCTCTCTATGGCCGGCCATGTAAATCGCCCACTTGTTGGTTGGAAGTGGGTAATAATAAATTCCTTGGACCTGAAATGATCCGAGATACTTCTTCTAAAATTAAACTTATTTAGAATCTCATTTGGATAGCCCAAGATCGCCAAAAGATCTATGCCGATGCGGGTATAAGACACATGGAATTGGAGATTGGGGACCAAGTCTTGGTGTGAGTGTCACCAATGAAGGGCATTAAGCATTTCAGGAAGAAAGGAAAGCTTGCATCGCATTTTTTTGGACCTTTTCTAGCTATTGCGAAGGTCGGTCCAGTGGCGTATCAACTTGCCTTACCAGAACCCTTGAAACAAATTCACGATGTATTCCATGTTTCCTCTTTGAAGAAGTATAAGAGATGTGAAGGTGTCCTTTGGCATATCCCTTTTGAGGACATTGACTTATAACCCAACGTGTCATATGAAGAACAACCGATTGCTATTCTTGAGTATGGGGAGCGTAAGTTGAGGTCTCGTGTGGTGCCCCTGGTGAGAGTAAAATGGAGTCATCACAATGCTAAATAATCGACGTGGGAACGTGAGGATGACATGCGGGAGAAGTATCCGCATCTCTTCTTACAAGGTATGCTTGAATTTTTGGAGAAAAATTCCCTCATAAGGGGGGGAGTATGTAACAACCCTCGCTTATGAGAACCTATTTTACATTTACTTACTATGTGAGGTAATTAAATATAAAATGTTGAAATATGGAGTAAGTATTAATTTAATGAACAAAATTTAATATTTACTAACTTCTTGTATATTTACTGTATGAGTATGTAAACATCCTCATGTTGAGTTTTATAGTGTCATAAAATTTAAAAAGACCCTATGGTTTAAAATGGAAGCGGAACTTAAAATGAATTATAAAATATCCAGATGATAATTCGAAGGCCGTAGTTGGTTCTGGAACGTGCGAGATAGTCAAAATATGTACCATATTGTATTTTGAGGTTTTGGGCACTTTTGACTGGTTTTAACATATATGTGTAGTTGCGAATCATTTAATGTGATATTTACCACTTAAGTTGTAAATTATAGACTAAAGGCACGATTTATGTCTTGATTAAGTCTCCTATTTTCCCCTAATTATATTCCTAAACCTAAAAACACATCATTTTAAGAAAATTTAACGATATATATTTGAACTAGTTTGGTAATGTAAAAGTAACAAATCTAAACGGTAATTTAAAAATGACAAATTATTTTATTAAGGACAAAAAATATGATTTATTTTTATAAAAAGAAAAGTTGATTGTACTAAAACCATAATAAGAATTATAAACATAATTCTCTTTTTTTTAATTAAAGGGGGCATTGGTATTTTTTTAAAGAAATAAACTTAAAAGAAAATAGGGAATATTTTTACAAACATAAAGTCGATAGAATAAATATTAATATTTTATTTAGTCAAGCTCCACTTAAATGTATGGAAATTGAATTTGAGGTAGTCTTAAAACCTATCTCGAGCCCATTAAATTTTACTCCAACTTCGCTTAAGCCTAAAACCCGACCTGAGCCCATTAAATTTCACTTGTACTAATATCTAAAATAGACAAACACACCCATTGAGTTCTTCTATTTATTATAGTTCATTAGTATTTGAGAGGGGTGAGAGAAACCACTATTCATGTTTTTGTGAAGAGGCTTAGAGGGAGAGGACCATATCTCACTTATAAGGAAGGCTTTTCATCTCAAAATGTGTCCACATACTTACCGAGCTTTGGGGAGGATCATACACTAGAAGATTCAAGCTTTACAAAAGGTTAAGAAAGGTTTTTGGAGACATTGAATGGGCAATAGCACCATGTTCTTCATCAAATAATTTATCCGCATACGAATCACAACAAGATTTGCTATGATATGAATTCTTAAAACCTTAAGTTTAATCATTAAACCTAGTTCTTTGTTTCTTTTCAATGCACCAACAATCAAAGATCTTTAGGGATAAAATATTTTCGCATTTATATATCAATCCCAAGTTCTTTTACCTAACATAGTCAATGGGGAAAACCCCTACATCACAAGCTGAAGGAAAGCAAAAATAAGTATGATACTTCATAAAATTAAGTTGATTTCTCTCCTTCCTTCGCCTTATCAGCAGCTTGAGGAGGGGGAATCTCTTCCAACTACTTAGGCCCATCCTTAGCCTTCTCAGAATCTTAATAAGCGCCTACGTGTATGAGAACCTTAGTAGCATTGAAGTTTCCTTTCGCATTCTCGGCGTCCTAATAAGCACCAACGTTGGCGACCTCAACACCAACATTGGCCACCTCAACATCAGTAGACTGGTCATCGCACATTTCTTCCTCATCATCATCAAAAGGGGAGGTGGATATGCATCATGCTCCTAATGAACTATAAAAAAATGTTTTCAAAATATTTTCTTGATAATATTTGTTGTGCAAAAGTAGATTAGGTAACAACTATGTTCTGAAATTAGTCATAATTACATTGGAGAACCTTTAATTTTGTATTTTCCCAAAAAAAAAACTTTAGACCCCACCAAAACCCAGGATAGAAAATGTCGGTGACTAGAGGAAGGTGACTACACCAAGCATATCATTTTCACCGAGGAAGTTTGATTGGGGTGAGAACCCCACATCATGACGCCTTGGTAGTCACACACAGAATAGACAATTAGGACGTTGACAATCTGCTTGTGGATCAGGGGAGTTTTTCATAAGTGATGTACCTATAATTATTCCATAAATTGAAGCTGAACATCGTCGACCTTAAGGAAACCACGATTTCTTTAGTCAGTTTTGCAGGAAGGATCACCATGCCTCTAGGGAATATAGTCATGCCTGTGAGTGTAGGAAACATCTCAATGTTGATAGAGTTCTTAGTGGTGGACATTGAGTCCCCATATCATGCCATATTAGGAAAATGATGACTACACACAATAAAGGATGTACCATCCACATACCACCAGAAGCTGAAATGCATTACTGATCGGGGAGTGGTTAAAATTCGTGGCGATCAAGCCATAGCCAGGAAGTGCTTTATCTCAGCCATTCGTCCCAAGAAGGAAAAGAAGAAAGAGGTAAAGGATGCTCAGGAGAAAGCCCGGGAGGGGGATGTACCCTCCAAATAGCAACTATGATATGGCCGACCAGGGGTGGAAGAGACTAGGGTCCACCTCGCTGAGAGTGTAGTTGAAAACCTAGAAGAAGTTGGAGTTAACAAAAACTTGACAGAAAGGAAATTTTTTATTGGATCCACACTCACTGATCAAGAGAAGAAAGCGTTAATTACGTTTCTTAAGAGCAATCTGTACATTTTTTTTTGGGAATCATATGACTTGCCAAGGATTGATTCGAATGTAGCCTTCATTCACCTATATATCGATCCGGCCTCCAATCTAATCACTCAAAAGGCTCGCCAAACAGCCCCCAAGAAGGCCAAAGCGGTTGAGAATGAATTAGGGAAACTACTAGATATAGGATCCATCAGGGAGGTATAGTTCCCCAATGGTTGTCCAATCCAGTGGTAGTACGCAAGAGCAATGGGAGTTGGAGGGTCTTTATGGACTTTATTGACCTCAATAGAGCACACCCCAAAGATAGCTGAGTTTCCCAGATGCCTACTCTTTCTACCAAGTGGATTCCTTTATTTGTACACGATTAGGATAAAACGTCTTTTATAACCCCCATTGGGTTGTCTTTTTATAATGTCATTCCTTTTGATTTAAAAAACGTAGGGGCGACCTATCAGAGGCTGGTCACTAAGATGTTCAAGAGACATAATGGAGGTCTACATCGAAGATATGCTAATTAAAATTAAGAACAATGGTGATTACCTCACAAACTTTACTAGGACCTTTGATATCCTCAGGAAATATTGAATGAAGATTAATGCAAGTAAGTGTTCATTAAGGGTCCAATCAGGAAAGTTCTTGGCTACGTAGTCAGTAAAAGAGGAATTGAGGTCAATTCAAACCAGATCGATGCAATCACTAGATTCCAGTCCCCCAAACGTTGTACGATGTTCAAAAGCTTATTGGTATGCTCGTGGAACTCAATCACTTCATCTCCAAGTCTTCAGAATGCTTCCAACCATTCTTTCAGCTCCTAAATAATAACAAAGGACTCATTCGGAATGATGACTATTCATGAGCTTTAGAGGAGATAAAATAACAAAAGCTCGTGCACTAGTATGTGAAAAGGAAGGAGGTCAGCACCGAGTTTATTACGCCAGCAAGGCACTTTTGGACACCGAACAATGGTACCCTCCTCTGGAAAAACTTGCATATGCGCTGGTAGTCACCTCAAGGAAGTTGAAGCACTACTTTAAAGCCCATTCAATAATTGTAATCACTTCTTACCCCTTCAAAGTTGTTCTATGGAAAGCCAATCTCTCCAATCGACTTTCAAAATGGTCGATCGAGCTTGGAAGGTTTGATATCCACTTCTAATCAAGAACAATGAATAAGGGAAAAGTCTTGGCAAAATTTATTGCTAAACTCATAATAAACCAGCCAATCGACCAACTAAAAGAGGAGCAGTCAACGAATAAGGAAGCATAGTCTAAGGATTGGATCCTATGTGTTGTTGGAGCTTCTAATTCTAAGGGTGAAGGGGGCAGGGGTAGGGATCATCCTCATCACCCTAGAAGACAGTGTGATTAAGTAAGGGATCGGATTGGGATATGAGGCTTCCAATAACTAAGTTGAGTATGAAGCACTCATCGTTGGCTTACGCAAAGCCCAGCTGATAGGGGAAAAGTTCTTTCACGTGTTCGACAACTCCAAACTAGTCTTCAAGCAAGTGAGCGGGGACTTCAATGCCAAATATGATAGAATATAAGCCTATCTCGATGTAGTAAGAGGATTTATGGAAGAATTTGAGAAAGTAGACATTCAACAGTTCCTTCGAGGACAAAACAGTCATGCCAATGCCTTAGCGGCCCTAAGCTCAGAAATTGAGTGCGATCTGAGTAAAATTATTCAGATAGAGTTCCTCGTGTAGCCAAGTATTAACCATACAATTATGGTCGAGCAAGTCCTCCTCCCAGAGACCTTATTGGATGGATCCCATCATCAATTATCTACAGAGTGACAACTACCCGATGATAAGAGGTCGGCCCATTAGGTAAGGGTCAAGATTTCTCATTTTTATCTCTCCACAGAGGGGAATCTCTATAAAAATTCATTCACAACTCCTTATCTCCAGTGCCTCCACCCACATGAAACTGAGCAAGAACTTAGCAAACTTCATGAATGCATTCGTTGGAGTCACACAGGAGGGAGATCTCTGGCCTTACAGGTAATTATAGAGGGTTACTGGTGGCCTCATGTGCAAAAGGATGCGGGAACTTACATTTGCAAGTGCGATAAATGTCAAAAGCATTCTCCTTTGATCGACCAGCCCGCCAACAACCTAAAATCACTGACAAGCCCATGGTCATTCGCGTAGTGGGGGCTAGACATAGTGGGACCACTACTTACCATATTTGGAAATCAAAAGTATTTGCTGGTGGACACAAATTACTTTACCAAATGTTTAGAGGCTGAACCACTAGAGAACATTCATGACTCAGATATGACCAGGTTCATCTAGAGAAACATCATAACACGCTTTGGGGTAATAAGGACTATCATCACTGACAATAATACACAATTTGAAAGTAGTTTATTTTAAGGTTTTTATGATGAATATGGTATCAGGCACCACTTAAGTTATGTGGAGCTCCCCGATAGTAATGAACAGGCAGAGGCTTCCAACAAAACCATGCTTGACGGACTAAAAAAGTGTCTAAACAGAGCTAAGGGTGCCCGGGTGGATGAGCTCACTCATATTCTATGGGCTTATCATACCACCCCCAGGCGACCAATTGGGGAAACACCATTCATGCTTGTTTTTATGATGGAAGCTATCATCCCACTAGAGGCAGACCTCCCCACCATGAGGATCGTTTTGGTCGACCAAGGCCTTAATGATGATGCCTTACGCACTGAAACAATTAGCAGACGAACGGAGAGAGAAGGACATAATCAAGTTAGCTTCCTACCAATGGAGACTGGCCAGACAATACAGTAAAAACTTCATCCGAGGAAATTTCTAATAGGAGACTATGTCCTAAGGAAATTCCTCAGTAGTGTCGTAAGACCATCAGATGGCAAACTAGGACCAAACCGGGAAGGATCCCTCAGAGTAATTAGAGATGACCTTCAAGGAGAATATCACTTGGAAACGCTGGAGGGAAGGGAGATACCAAAAGCCTAGAACATAGTCAATCTCGGGAAGTTATACTTTTAGTCTCCGTTATCTTTTGTTAAGGACATTTAGATTAAGAAAATTTTCATTTTCAAACATATATTGCTCAACAGATAATATTCAATGAATAAAGGCCTGTTGGCCCCTGCACTTTTATATTATCCATTGGCTGCTTAATTTTTAGTTGCATTTCATTAATACGCACCTTTTCAAAATAATAACTCCATTGTGTATGACTGGAGTCCTGGGGTTACGATAACTTGTTCAACTTATTTCCAATCAGGAAACTTCACATACCTAGCAGGGTTTGTGGTAGTTATAGCAAGTCAATAGAAGTGTTTCAATTACTACATACCTCAGGTCCTTGTTGCAAACACAAGAGACCTCATGAGTTGCCTCAACAACAACAAAATCCCTTTAGGAAATCCTTAGGCAGTAAAGACAACTTAGGTTGGTTGCCAACTTTGTTGGCCACAAAAACCTGTTCGGGAAGATGGCCCAAATATCAGTGCATTATCGCTATAATCCTACTTAAGCCTAAGGGAGTGTGACGACATATCCTAAAAGGTAAAGTAGATGGAATGACACTACTAAGGCATGTTGGATTGGGAGAATGTTCAAACACAAAAAATGTGTGGCTAACTCTATTTGTCAAAACCATTTAGTTAGCTAAGAAGGTCAAAATTATAAAACTTAAACAACAAAGGGCCCGTCGATCAATATTATCTAGTCAATCACTATTATCCGGTCAACTAACATGCATGTTTAGTCAGCACAGGATCAAAACATCATAAATTTATAAATAAAATTTTTCATTTACTATATTGCGAAGATACAGTTATAATAAAGACCAAAAATATACAAAGCCTTAAGATGGCTCAGGACGGAGTGTAAGGTATTTAGCAACAATCTCCCTTTGACCATCATCTGGTTTGGGATCAAGCTCGTCCACATCACTATTTAGATCGTGCTCCAAGCGATGGAGAGGAATGGAATTAGCTGGGATCCATTTATCATCCCTTGAGAAAAGATTATGGCGGTAAGCGGGGCATTGGGCCTAGTATTTATACCACAGCCTCGACTCCTTGGGTGTCTTGGTCTCCGTAAGGGTGCTCAACCTTCCACAGGAAAAAGATGAATCTTCAACCTCTTTAAGATTTGTTGGGGCATCTTCCCAACCTACATTATAGCCTTCTGAACAATCTTCTCGAGGTCCTATTTTGAATGCATTCTTCAATTTCTCAATGAGCTCCTTGAGCCTAGCAACCTTAAACTTCGTCCCAGCTACCTTTCTTCTCAGAGCATCATTCTCTGCCTGAAGGACTTCACACACTTGGCTAACCTTGGTGTTCTCCAAGAGTTTTGACCTCAAAGAGTTCACCTCTTCCTAAACTAAGGCACATATCTTGTCCATCTCTTCAAGAGTGTCCTTTAACTTGGAAACTAACTCAGATTGACTCTTATATTGCTCGTTCCTTGCCCTTAAGGGCTTGTAAATTTTTACAAAGGCTTTAAGAGCCTTCATACTTATATTTATCCAAAAGATTTGCCCTAGACGAGAGTTAGGAGGAATGTATTGGATAAAATTAACCGACTATAAATAACACACATCAGATCAATGGCAATGTATTAGCACAAGAAGATTAACTAAATATATATGCAAAAATGAAAGATTTTATCTTCATTGATAAAAGGAAGGAGGATAAGGGAAGTTTTTAGAGATAATTACAAAAAGGAAATTGTACAAGGACAAAAGAAAAAATTCCTATTCTACTAGCCTTAGTCATCCACCTAATCATCCTCAGCAATGGCCTTTCTCTTATTAATGGTGGGATGCTCTTATTTAGCATCATCATCAACACTGACCTTAACAAGACCGGTCTTAGTGTGTCTAACAGGTTGTCCATCACCCTCTTCGTCCTCCTCAAAAGGGTATGCGAATGGAGGCCGAAGAGCTCATATTCACTACGAGTCCCAATATACATTAGGACCTGGTCCCATCCTTTCTTGAAGGCGACCTTGCATCCATAGGACACCTACTACTTGATGTCATCATAGGCCTTATTGAAGCCCTCACGGTAGATCGATCCTTCTCTTATGGAAGCTCCCCCTCCAACTGTGACACCCCGACTAATTAAATACTGGGTAGCTACTCCTTTATTAAATTAATACAAAATGTCAAGTTGGTCCAGTTAACAGCATCACTGTCGAAAACATTTTTATCATTACTAACCGCCTAGTATTTAAAAAGTAAGATGTCAAATTTTAAATTAAGTCTGATTAACATACAATAAAAGAATTATGAAAGAATATCATAACCATACACCATAAAGTGTCAATAAAGTAAACCAACAAATAATAATAAGTCCGGAGGAAAACTCCTCACAACAATCCCACCACTGAAATAAATAAAACAGTATATCCTGAATTAATTACATGCCAACAATATGAATAACTGAAATGTGAAATGTCTCTAATAGAAATGGGCGACATGCCCTACAAATGATGAAAGCTGAATAGAGTCAAGACAAAAGAAGCGTCTACTAGCAAGGCCCTGTAACTTCCACAAACAGCTACAGCTCGTCACCTGAATGGAAATCCTATGCATGGTGTCCTTGTGGCTGGGCACCTAAAAGGTTTTTACAAAAATAGATTTGAAAGCAAACGGGTCAGAGCCCAAAAGCGGAGAGTATTTTAAAAACAGCAAGTGCTTTAATAACATTAAAACAAAGAATGCAAAATACATGTTAGGACGTGCTCTCACATGAAATACTCACCTCTCGACTGATCGTGCACTCCTAACGTACAGTACCCATCTAAGTGGTATTTATATCAAACTAAACCGACATAAGTTCTAACCCATCTACTCGATTCACAATATGAATTCCCAATGTTATCACTTGAATAGATAGCTTTACTTAAACTCAAATTCTCAATTATTAGCATTACTATTTACTGGAGGTTATCCCCTTATTTATCTTCTCAAGGAGTTACTATAAATTATTCTCATAATTAAACATGACAAGTCTGTTCATTTAACCGTATATCATTCACATCATAAATATACAATACAAGCACCTCGAGACTAAGCTGCGGTGCACACATACTCTACTATCCACCCCGGTACATCACGTACATAAGGATCACGCATTTCGAATCTCTAAGGAATCGTTCTCAAATATCAATAATCACAAACAATGGAGGCAAAAACAGTCACATCACATGGGTCACACACATACCTACGCTCCCATGATTAGCAGACTTATTAACTTCCCAATAAGTCCTTCTCTGACCTATGTCCTCGAGGTACCAATCTATATCCCCCCGTAGGCACACAAAGAATAGATGGCCCTAAGCGAACGCAAACCTCCCGTGATAGCAAGTATGGTAGGTATGTCATACACATAAAATCATATACATATACTAAGCATACACACGTCTTAGTAATTAACATAATTTTATTAGTGGTATACTTTTCATTCTCATACCAACTTATAATGTTACACAATTCACATATCCCCGGTTAATACAAATATTTAAGCCGTCACTTGTTCTCACATCGTAATAGTCACTCACGTCCTAATCCACAATTTTCATTTGGTTCAAATCACACTTCTATGTTTTACTCATCAATATATCCCAAATATCCCAACTATATCAATTAGTCATCAAGGAAATGTTATCTCTACAATTAAACCAGGTTACGGGACATTAGAAATCAAATCAGGCAAAAAAGGCCAATCTGTCAACTCGTTAGAAGTCTCGTTCGAACGAGGTCGTTCGAACGAGAGTTCGTTCGAACGAAGTGGGCATCTAACGAGATCTCGTTCGAATGAAAGGCATCGAAAGAAAATCCCACTCGTTAGAAGTCAAACTGTCAACTCGTTAGAAGCTCGTTCGAACGAGCTCGTTCGAACGACCTTGGCAGACCTTCTAACGAGGTGACAGTTTCGAGCCCAGAATTCTCCTATTTCGGTTTTCCCAATTTTCTTCACCTCTAATCTCATCTAAACATCATTCCAACAGTATTTCAAGGTTTCTAATCATTCCTAAACATACTTAAGTCGTATAATAACATTTATATGCGGTCAAATCATCCTAAACCACATCTAATCATCAAATCTCCCCAATTTTTCCCAAATCTCATGAACACGAACCCTAGAAATTTAAAGTCATCAATAGACATAATTAAATACG